>JAOWBL010004309.1:0-11267 GCA_028564865.1 Zenarchopterus dispar | reverse complement strand
TTTAACGTTTAAATATTTTATATATATATATATATATATATATATATATATATATATATATGTATGTGTGTGTGTGTGTTATAAAATATGTGTATATATATTTATAAAAATATACATATGAGTATATATTATAAAATATTACATATATTTATTAAATATTTATATTTTTTATCTTTTTTTATTTTTATATTTTTGTAGCCTCGAATGCTAAATTGTTAATAAATTATTTTCATACATAATAAGTTGTTAATAAATTGTTAATTTTAAATTCTTAGGTACAAACTTAAAATGCTGGTAATGTCCCATGTTTGTTTCTGGAAATCCACAAAAAAATCTGGTGTCAAAATGCAACATCACACAAATTTTGTGGCACTCTAAAAATATTTCCCTTTTCACCACAAAACAGAGGTTTACGTCACAAGCCTGACGCCTTCAAGCTGTGTTTATTCACCCGGTGACTTACTGTTTATCTTTTTTACTTCCACAACTTGTAACTCTCTCTCAGCAACCAAATGCTGTGGATTGTAATATCTGTTTTTGATTGGTCAATGTGGTGCATTTTTCCACTAATAGAAAAAGGAAGTGTCTTTTTAAATTTTTGTATTTATGCTTGCCACTTGCCTGAACAGAACAGGTCGTTTTTACCATTTCTACCTGCACCAAATGTCATGATAGTATTCAGAAAAAGGCATGGTGTATATTTTTAATCAGAAGGCTGATTTTACTTGATTCAACATAATTTTAAAAAACAGTTCTATAGTTTAAAACCTGCATGGAGTCTCACTTCACAGGCATCTTGTGACTGTATTGTACTTTGATTCCTAATTGGTAGCACCAAAGGCAGAGTTCCAATTGTAATTCCAAACATCACATATACCAAGTTCATACTTGTTTGGAAATGTGTATAGTTAAAAAAAACTAAACAAAAAAACACTACTTTGTTCTTGGGAGACTACAGCAGCGTGAAATTTGACCAGGACTGGGGAAAAAAAACCCTATTAGGACTTGTAGTGGTTTTGGTGGTGGTGTTTGTTTTTTTCATTGGAGTTAGGTTTGTTTTTTTGTTTTGTTTTTTGTTTTTTTTCATTAATCATAATTGGCAAAACAAACAGGCAAAGAGAGGAGCATGAGCTCTAGCAAAATGTCACAGGTCAAAACTTGAAATAGAGCCAGCTGTGACAAACACCTTCAGGTTTTCTACATGAGGTGCCTACTCTACCAGTTCAGCTACCCAGTGTGCCTGTTTTCTGAATTTTAAATTGGTTCTCATCTCAAATGGAGAGAGTAATTTAAAGCAAATAACCCAAACTCATCCATGTCAGCCTTTTCACTCTTTTGTTTTTACTTTTTTCTAGAGAGGAGACAAACCATGCTGTTCTCAGCCACTCAGACACGAAAGGTGGAGGACTTGGCTCGCATTTCCCTCAAGAAGGAGCCCTTGTATGTTGGGGTGGATGACAACAAAGACAACGCCACAGTGGATGGCCTGGAGCAGGTACTTATAGATATGTATGAAATACCTGTCTACGGGTGCAGAAGTCCCACCGAAAGTTCCAGAAATGATTTGATTGCAGTGATTATCTTAGAGGAGTGTGCATCCAAATATTAAGTTAAGGCTCCCATCATTTTTGTCCAGGCCAGTTCTGTTAAAATGGCAAGCCACAATTCAAAATTCTGAGTTACTTTATTTTATTCAATTTATTTTTTATTTTTGTCAGTTTCAAGTTATTTCAGTTCCCATTGTGGGGTTTTATTTCTTTAATGAAATGGTACCAACGTGTGTGTGTGTGTGTGTGTATTGTTACCTCGCTCTTGAATGAGCTAAACTATGTTCTTGGTTAACAGGGCTATGTGGTGTGTCCATCAGAGAAGCGATTCCTGCTGCTCTTCACCTTCCTGAAGAAGAACCGCAAGAAGAAGCTGATGGTCTTTTTCTCTTCCTGCATGTCTGTCAAATTCCACTATGAGTTGCTCAACTACATCGACCTGCCTGTTATGGCCATCCATGTAAGCCGTTCCTCCTAGTTCTCATCATACATACAGTTAGTGTACTGACTTTACTGTTAATGTTGGACAAAATGTAAAGGTAATTGGAATTTTATAGTATTGTCAAAGTATGGATTAGTCTGGGAAATTACTTGTTCATGTTAATATAGCCATATGTTCAGCTCAAGTCAAATTTCTTTATAAAGGACTTTAAAACCTATGCAGTTGGCTGCAGTGCTGGAAAAGTGGAAAATTAAAACTGATATAATAAGATAAAAACAGAAAACAAATTACTCGGGACAATAAAAGTCAGCATCTCAAAACTGAGTGTAAACTAGGCCATAAAGTCTCAAAGCATAACTATTTGTGGGCCTGGCACTTTTTACATCAGTACATTTTTGACTTTTAAGTATGATGCTTTTGATTCTGCAAATTCTGACATCTGGAGAAAAAGCATTTCTGTCCTGGGAGGGTAGTTCTCAGATTGACCACTAGATGGCAGCATAGTCACACGAGGTTTAAGACAAACGCATTTGCTCACCTTAATTTCAGGCCTGCCCCAAAAATCCTGAGCAGAAAATCAAACAAGCCATTTCCTTAACCCCCAATTCAGTAAAGCATAGTGTCTAAACTTATAACCTCTCCAAATGTGTTTTTACTCAATGGCGTGGTACCTTGATGTTTGCATCCCAGAGTGCAGTGGACAGCTGCAGTTGAAGCCAGCTGCAGCGGTCATGTGACTGGGCTCTGGTAGTGCTGTATCATAATCACTTTTAAAGTGGGATACTACATATTAAAAACAAGTTCCATATCTGTATGCAGGATAAAGTGTATTATGGATTTTATGGACAATACAAAGTATTTTGTTTCATAACACTTATAGATGATTGCAAACATTCATTTGAAGACGGTGTTACTTTGAATATGTCAAAGAGTGATATGTGAATATGTGTTGTTCCTGTAAATATGAAATTACATTTTTCAGGCACACACACCACTATAACATCTGAATTGTTTGCTTTGATGAGGGAACGGTTACAAAGTTCACTTCCTTCAGCTGTGAGACATTACTGTATTTTCTGGACTATAAGTCACATTTTTGGGGGGAAATTTAGTTTATAAAATCAGAGACCAAGAACAATCTGTGTCCATGCTCTGATAGAATGGTGGTTTTGCTGCATGAAGCAGTAACACCAAGAAGGTCCTCACGCAAACTCATTTATATTGATTGCCATGGCAACTACCTGGGTGTGGAGACGTAACTGCACCGTTGACGAACCTCTCCCCGCAGCACGCTGTGGCCATCTAGCTTTTAGCCCTCGATTATCTTTTTTTGTTTTCTTCATTGCACTTAGAGTATCCTCTGCTTTTCACCAGTCCCCTCACAAGTTTCTCGCTCACTCCAGACTTTCTTCCTGCAGTTCGATTACCATTTCCAGCTGCATATTTCACTGCTTGCACCTTGTAATCTGCAGAATAGGATTCTCTTTTTGGGGGCATTTGTGTTCAGTTTTTCTCAGTTGTCTTTATAAGTTGATGTTTCAGTGGTGCAGGAGTAACAGGGGTAGCTGATACTGGTACACAAGCCTAGAGCGCCCTCTCGCAGCTCTGTGTGAAAATAACGAACATGTGAAATTATATATTTTAATATATAAGTCGCACCCGAGTATAAGTCGCAGGACCAGCCAAACCATGAAAAAAATGTGGCTTGTAGTCCAGAACATACAGTAGTTGTATTTCCATTACCTCTAGATTTGTGCAAAATCCAAATATCAAAAAAGAAAACCTGTAATGGAAGCATCTCTAATTTGAAAAAACTCACATATTCCAAGAACCTTTTTTTAAGTTTTCATCAGGTGGTTTTTGGGCATTTCGATAATCCAGATTATGACAGAATTGTAATGGGAATGCTTTTTTGTGGATTTCCATGTCTGGCAGCGCTGGATGTGACGTAGCCGGTCAGTCTAAAGTCATCAAAATCTAGTTTCCAGCTGTTTTCATTAGTACAATGTTGTTGTGATATAACATTTCTTCATCATTATACATTACTACATTACGTAATGGTTTTGCCTCTGAATAATCATTTTATTGATCAGCCGCTGCCTTCTTCGGACTATTTTCTCAACAGAGGTGCACGCTACACATGGCCTGAGGAATTCCTCCACTTTTTGTCCTTGGAGAGTCTTAATTAAAAAAAAAAAACTTTTTATTAAATTAACAGTGATTATCTTTAAAAAAAGAAAAAAAGATTGCTGTATAAAACATTCTTAGCAGGTGGTATCATCATATAGGATTTCTGATGGCAAACAGAAATAATCTAAATAAGAACAGTGGGAGTTATCGTGTGTGTTTATAATCAGAGTTTTTTGCCCATAAGGATCTGCATGTTTTGGATGTTTCACGGCCCCAACACACCTGGCTCTAACTGATGGATCATCAGTAGACTTGTGCAGTCTTTAGATGGGCCCCGTTACATTCCCTAGACAAAGAACTTATGTTTCACACTTCCTGGGCAATGTACATGCAAGGCGTGTTATTATTGTTGTTATTGAGTGCAGCACAAATCAAAACATGACCAGTCCAGTCATCCCTGCTACTCTGGGTCTTGTGGTTCTTGGCTGCATAGAACTTCTTTTTAAGACTTTTCAATTTATTGATCTGAGTTTTGTTTCTTTCAAAGTCTCGGTCTGTCATTTTAGTAGCTACTTGGATATTACAATTCCCATAATATGCTGATATATGGTATCCTTGGATCTGAGAATGAGGAGCTTGCAGACCTCATCTCTTCAATAAATCCCACCAAGGATCAGCCATCCTGCGTTATTCTGTTTACACCAGGCCTGAATTCTCAGTAAGTGTTCCCATGGAGACGGGTTATTGACAAGGGCAGCTCAGCACTCAACCCCATGTCAGTTCTTGTAAAAAGAAGGTGTGTAACCCTAAATTCAGGTAATAAACATGGGGTATCTGGGAAAGAAAAAGGGGCTTTGAATGATGAGCTGATGTGGTGATCTGAATGGTTTTTAAAGGCAGGGACACAATCTAAAACATGGCCTGCACTGAGGACCAGAGATGAGAAACGCTGGCCTAGCCCCTCGTCAGTTATTATACTGTCTTCAGTTTACTGCTGTAAAACGTGACTTTCTTTTCATCTTCTGTCTTACAGGGGAAGCAAAAGCAGACCAAACGTACTACCACCTTCTTCCAGTTTTGCAATGCTGACTCTGGCATCCTGCTGTGTACAGATGTGGCAGCTCGAGGACTCGACATCCCAGAGGTGGACTGGATTGTCCAGTATGACCCCCCAGATGATCCCAAGGTCTCAATTATAACAAAAGCAGATTTGGCTACATTTGTGACTAAACGCTCAAAACAGACAACTTCATGTTGTTGCTCTCTCTCTCTCTCTCTCTCTCTCTCTCTCTCTCTCTCTCTCTCTTTCTCTTTCTTTCTCTCTGAGTTGTGGTGATGGAGAAGCCAATAGGATCATGTTAAAGTTCTGCTCTCTTGACAGGAGTACATCCACAGGGTGGGCAGGACAGCCCGGGGCATCGACGGCAGAGGCCACGCGCTTCTCATCCTGAGGCCAGAAGAACTCGGCTTCCTCCGCTTCCTCAAACAGGCCAAGGTGACCTCAGGCACTCGGATCTTTGTTGGCTGTTAAAAACAACTCAAAGTTTCAGGATAATTTTCATTTGACTGAGTTTCCATGTCTCTTGGTGTTTAGGTCCCACTCAGTGAGTTTGAATTTTCTTGGAGCAAAATCTCAGATATCCAGTCCCAGGTAGGATACGTACTGTACTTTGTTTGTTATGAAACATTGTGTGGTTGCTTTAAGAGAGTCACAAAAGTATGGCATTTACCATTTAGGATTTAGAACGATTTTTATGCACAGTACCTTCATTTTCAGGGGGTCAAAAGTTTTTGGGCAATTGATTTCAAAGAAGTTCATGGGCTGACTGGGGGGGCAGCAAATGATGAATTTGGTCTCATTGCCACACATGGTTTTGTGCTTTGTTCATCGTGTGAAAATAATATATTTTAACTGTTAAAATTGCAATCCAATGCCAACCTGTTAGATTGTTTTTTTCTTAAATGCTGAATGTGACTTAATTCGGTAAGAGTATGAGCACTTTTCCTTCAGATAAATGTAGCAAAACTGATTGGGCGGGGTTTTATAGTGCAGATGGATAATGAGTCTAAACACACTAGAAAAGACGACTTTTTGAAGGCAGAGAAAAGAATTTTTCTTTGTCAAGTCGATTGTACAATCTCGAACCAGTAGCGCATGCTTTTTAGTTAATGAAGAGAGAACTGCAGCAACAGAGGTTGACTTCACTGAAGGCTTGGTGAAACATCTTGATGAAGGAAACTCAGATTTTGGTGATATCCAGACTTCAGACTTTAGTCACTGACCAAATAGGATTTCTGTCTAATATTTAAAATTATGGTCGTATTCACAGTTCTGTTACTTCATCCAAATAAAGATGGAGCGACTTTCTCTAAAAATGGCTGTCGTTTCTGAAAGATGAAAGCCATATTCTTGCGCTCTTAAAATAATCCTGAGTCTACACTTTGATTGCATCTTAATCATTTACTTAAAATTCATTTCTGTAATGTAAAATCATAAGCACTTGGTCCAAAGCCTTCTACTCCTAACTGTACATGCTCGGCCACCCTTCAGTCTAAGCCCCTCTCCTCCTGTTTTTGTTGTTTTGTTTTTTTTAAACTCTAGCTCGAGAAGCTGATCGAGAAGAACTACTACCTCCACAAGTCGGCCCAAGAAGCCTACAAGTCTTACGTGAGGGCGTACGACTCCCACTCACTCAAACAGATCTACAGTGTCAACACACTCAACCTCCCTATGGTGGCGCTGTCCTTTGGCTTCAGGGTGGTACCATATGTTGATCTCAGTATCCTTTGTTGTGGTCATGCAGATTGCTTTCTTTTGGTTTGCTCGGTTCAATCCATACACAATATGACCCCTCCTCCCCCCTTTACATTTTGCTTTAATAGTCAAAACAAAAAAACTCATTTCCATAGACCTGATGATATGGATGTTTTGGTGTTGTATCTATAGGCACCCGTTTTGTACCACTGATTAACATATGCATTCCTTAACTCCTCTCTTCAGATGTCCACAGTAGTAAAGGTGCAAAGCTGCAGAAGCGTGGTGGCGGAGGTGGTTTTGGATACCAGAAGTCCAAGAATGTACAAAAATCCAGAATCTTTAAGCATGTCAGCAAAGGAAAAAGTGACAAAAGACAGTTTTCCCGTTGAGTATTTTCAAGAGAACTGCATTCCTGGGTGGATTACTCCTCTGTAACAACTGCTAGTTTCTCATTTTCATCCTGCTTTTTTACTACAGGGGCTGTACAGTAACATCCTCCTTTAGACGCAGGTGCACACTTGTCTTTTGATAAAACCTGTTATTATTGTACGCTCATTAATGGTCTTTGAATTTCGTGACTTTAAAAACTGATTTCTATTCCAAATATATCCAAATGTGTAGTTGACATCACTTTCTCTTTCATTCTTTTATTATGTGCATTTTTTGCAAGGCTGAACAAATTTTATTATGCATCTCATTAAGGACCGTTATTTCAGGAATCACATACACATGAGCCTTAGAGCCCTGAGTTCACATCTGTTAGCCAAACCTAACAGTAGTTACATTCCCTTTGAATGATTAGCAGCCTCCACAGTTCAAGTTGCTACAATAAATGTGGATACTCTGATATTAATAGTGTGAGATGGAGTTTAAAAATGAACCGAATGCCTTGTTAAAGCAGACGACATTTCTGTTCCCTTAAAGAACTGCACAGCTCTCATAACCATACACAGGAAAAAGAATAAAGTGCTGTTCAGAGCCTGCAATGTGTAGCTGGGTTTCAACTTGCAATGAGAATTTTTGCAACCCTTCCCAGTTCAAAATAAAGGCTCACTGTGTACATCCAGTTAATTGGTTTTAGCAAAACACCTACTTACATTTCCAAGTCAGAACAAATCCCCTTTGAGATGAAGCATTTAAGAATTGTCTCAGACATTTGTAACATTGGATCACAGAAAAACATACAAGCAGTCTAGAATATATGATTTGAAAATACAAATGATCACCTATTGTTTCAGTCACAAGATAAAATAGTGCAAATCTGACTAGGAGCTGAATTATCCCTGTGTTATGCTGTACAAGTTAAAGACAAATCCAGGTGGAAGTGGATGGTTTAAGGACTCCATTTCCCAGAAAAACTATTCTGAGAAAATGTTCTTGTCCACTTTTTTTCTTAAATCAGCTGGCACTTCAGGTTGAGCTTGAAGGGTTCATCTGTGAGGCTACATGTCACATGAAGTAGTCAAGTCCCGCATTCATTGTGAACATGTTTCTTCTGACAGTCTTGCCCTGTAGTAGTCTTCCATGTCCACAGCACGTTGTGGTACCACAGTTGAGTTACTGTTTGTCTGTGGGTGATAAGAGACGGGTTCAAGTGACGACACAGTACAGACAAGTGCTTACTCCCAAACACTCATTCACTGATACAGAGAACTGCAAGAGAAGGACTCATGGAATACTTTACCGAAAGTTCAACTGCTAATTGATTACTTGATTGTTTTGAAAGTGAATTGATAGCTCTTGTCGTATTTTGGGGAAGTTTTCCATCGGTACTTGAGATATGGTATACTGAGGGGAGTTGACTGGCCTCAAGACCAGAGGTTGCAGAGTGATCTCAAGACAGTTTTGTTTTTGTTTGATTTTTTATATATATATATATATATATATATATATATATATAAAGATCATAATATGGTTTTCAAAAAAAAATTAATGAAAAGGATGGTTCCACGTTAACACACCATGTTAGTTTTGCCAACAAATGCGAGCATGCCAAAGTCAACCCACGTTAGTTTTATAACTTGGTGTTGCCCATGACATGCAGTATCAAATGTCAGACCTTAGGGGTCCGCTTGGATGGAAAGAGGGGTGGGAGGAACCACCCAGGGGGTGCCATTCATCTTCTTTCCTAAACCTGTTGTTAGTGAATATGAAAGAGAAAAAGTATCCAAGATGCGTAACAGTCAGACCCCTTGTTCTTTCTTCAAGGTTCAGGGAATATTACATTAAATGTTACAAATACTACAGCTGCTTACCATTCCCGTTGCAGGAGGTCTCCGTCGTCTCCCAGTTCATGGCCTTCTGTACAGCCTTCTTCCAACGAGCAAAGCGGAATTCACTCTCTGGTGGAGGTGGAGAGGAAGTGGAAGGGTTTTCTTCACTAATCACATTCTTGATAACATTTTGTAGTAGATGGCAAAAAGTACAAACTAGTCCATCTTAAACTCATAAAACATAGAACACACTAATTTGTTAGATATGAATATGAACGGGTCTTCCTCAGCAACTCATCATCAGTTGCGTACATGTATAACTAGTTAACACCACGTAGGGGCTGAGAAAGGTCTCTCAGAAGACATTACCATTCACCATCAGGGGTTACTAATGAATAAAAAAGGTGACGTGCATCAATCAGCAGACTAACAGGAAGTGTTGGATGGGTAGAAGCTGCTCTCAGACTCATCAGAAATAACTGATATTGAATATGATCCACTTTACCTTGGAGGAATAAATGTAATCGGAGGGAAAAAAAACCAATTAGATTCAAGGACAAGCTCTTTGAAATTAACACTGAAATGTAGTGTTTTGTTAAAATGAGAACGCCTTACAGATCATTCAAATGACTTAGTATCTTATTTTAGACTGGAGTTTAACACTGAGGATGCAATGAGGAGCGTCTATATAATAATTATGCACAACATTTTTTTTTTTTAAGTGCTATATTGATAATATAATATTACAAATGCCCTAAAGTGTCTAAAAATAATTCACCTAAGTTCCTCAAAAAACTGATCAGACTGTACAGCACTACTGTGGAGTGTTCATCACCTTCAGGATTTATTTGAGGTTCATATTTCTCCGATGTGACGTGTGGGAGTTGACCAGGACTCAGGTTCCAGATGTCCACCCCCTGTGCTGCTCCTGCTGCCATAGCTGCCCCCAGAGCTGAGGTCTCTGGCATGGTGGGTCGCACTGGAACGCAAACAACAACAAAACAAAGCGTAAACCACATGTACAGTCAAAACAACGGGGGATTCCTGCAAACAGCTCCGAGCCCACCACCTCCACCTAACTCACTTCACTTGGCTTCCAAGATCAACATGGTATTTGGGAGAATGGTAAAACCGTTAAAAAAAAAAAAAAAGATAAAAAGATAAAAATAGTGAAAGAATAATAGAGTCACAAGATGCTTTGCTATCAGGCAACATTCCCCCCCTACACCCACATGAGTGGGTGACTCAGACTGCTAGCTCTCCCTCTGTGGAGATGATGCGATGGGGGGGGGTTTGTTTGTTTGTTTAAAATCATAGTCTGAGCAATCTCTTCCTCCTCTGCTTGAGTTCTAGCAGTCATGAGTTCGAAAGGCCATTTGATGAAATGAAAGGATACACAATTAAGTGGCAAAAAACACATTCATGCCACTTGCTGCTGGCCTTAAAAGTAACATTTTTTGCGTGGCCTTCCTTTCAATACTGCAAAGAAAGTATCTTAGAGAAATCCTGCCAAAGGATCCTAAATTAATTTTCTAATGGAATTTTTCTAAAAAAAAAACAATAAGGAGGATGTGATTTATAACACGTGACAAAAGCACTGCACTGAAATCATGATTACATTTTTGTTAATTCACTTTAATCTCCTTTTAAAAACTACAAATCATTCTTCAAATCATCACGTAAAAAAGGAGGGATTTTTTAAAGGAAGTAACTCTTTTTCCAGTAAATGATTACCTTTTTCAAAACAAACATTTGGCTTCAATTCTGAGATGGACTTGTCCTTCAAAAAGTAAAATGTTCCTACTTTTTGTCAAAGTAATCTCTAAAAGCATTTCAGTGAAAAGCAAGCAGGAAAGGTAGGAAGTACGTGCTGCCGACGGATGTGGACAGACGAGTCGTGTAAGAATCGAGTCCTTTAAAAACGAGTGGACAGGACTAGCCATTACAAGTCAAAGGCCAAGTGTGTTTGTGAAATGACACAAAGGTCAAGTAAGACCACCAGGGGGAATGTCCAGCTTTAAACCCCCCTCACTGGTTATCCATGTTAACAAAAAAAAAAAGAAATCAAAGCTACTCTTTGAACTAAAAGAGACATGAGTTTGAGCATGCTGCAATACTTTTTACACATTCATCACATTCCTTCTCATCTGCTTTAGGTTTCTTCTGTTTAAAAGGGG
>JAOWBL010004307.1:0-11272 GCA_028564865.1 Zenarchopterus dispar | reverse complement strand
GAGAGAGAGAGAGAGAGAGAGAGAGAGAGAGAGAGAGAGAGAGAGAGAGAGAGGGAGAGAGAGAGAGAGAGAGAGAGGGAGAGAGAGAGAGAGAGAGAGAGAGAGAGACAGAGAGAGAGAGAGAGAGAGAGAGAGAGAGAGAGAGAGAGAGAGGGAGAGAGAGAGAGAGAGAGAGGGAGAAAGAGAGGTCTAAAAAGCTCTACAACCGTCCCCTGCAGCTGGATCACCTCATTAACCCTATGTTTGGATGGATTTACTGCTGCAAGACCTCATAGGAGCTGCCAGAAAGCACACACACTGCACGCACACACACACAAAAATGATTGGATTATAATTTGAGAATGAGTTTGCCTCTTAAAAGCTGTGAAAAAGGCTCATGTTTGAGTGTAGGATTACGTCCCCGTGGAAGGGTGTTGTTTTGGCATGTGTGTGGGACGAGTGTTTACTTTGTCACCATCTATTT
This sequence comes from Zenarchopterus dispar, assembly GCA_028564865.1. NCBI lineage: Eukaryota > Metazoa > Chordata > Actinopteri > Beloniformes > Zenarchopteridae > Zenarchopterus > Zenarchopterus dispar. The sequence continues at coordinate 10,809 of JAOWBL010004307.1, read as the reverse complement.
ACTTTGACTCCTGACAGATGCTTTGAGTAAACACACGCACACACACACACGCTCATTCTTGTCTCTGCTGGAAGGGAAATCAATTAGTGCAAACTGAACTGCGTTTGTGTTTGTTTGGCTCGGTTAAAGCCACTGACCTTGACTGTTTCATGACCCAGAAACAAAGGCTGTATTATTCACAGGAACAGAAAATCTGATTTTTAACTCTTTGTGGTGCACCACATCATCTGCTCTGTCAAGTTTGCAAGACTAGGCCTGTTCCCTGACTTTATTTTCACAGTGTGAAAGCAACTACAGACACGTAAAATGTGTCTTGGGAGGGCGACTGCTGAGAGCCCTTTGTGTCTGCGAGAACAAGAAAATATGGAACTGTTTTAATTTTAAACAGAGTTTATCTTGCCCAAGGCAATAGACATGTCACAATCAGAAATAAATAAAAAAAAATCTATTTCAGAATAACAGAACCTTTAACAGTAAATCATAAAGTTCAAATTTCCAGATAAGACAACAGCTCTATCAGCTTTATCGTAAAGCAGCTTCAATTCAAACCACAGATGACATCATTCATAAACACACACAAATCCAAAAGCTTATCTCTCCTACAGACCATTAACTCCTCTCTTGAACAATAAACAACTGCTTCTGAGTTCAGAGTAAACTCTCAAGGATTAAAATTTACATTGTTTCTTTGAAAGCATCACATTCTAACATATCAAGCTTTTTTTTTAAAAAAAAAAAAGCTCAGCTTGCACTACAAATGATTTAGTTGTTTAAGGTTAAAGGCCATGTTAACACTGTTTTTTTTTTTTTGCATTTATGTGAAGAAGTCTGATGAAACAGAAAAAAAAACCAAAGTTTTTTTTTCAAAGGAGTTAAAAACAAGCAACAACCACAGTCTCTGCTATGCTGAAGTGTAAATGAATGACCCATTCATTAAACATGATTGCTTTTAACATAAGCAGCTACCCTAGCTGGTATTTCTGGCAGAGTCATCCCTCAGTGACTGTTACTACAATATTTACAGGTTTCAACAAGTCAGCCAGACTTCATTAAAACCAGCAGGATCAATTCTGAAAATGAGCTCATAAATATGAAAATTTAAAAAAAGCACTATAATACCAATGGACGGTGCTAAAAATATGAACACTGCAGCCAATCACATGACACTGCTGGGAAAAATACCAGACAATAGTGAGCCAGCTGGAGAATTGTGAACTGGATTTATGAACTCAAAACCTTTTGGCACTTCGGAAACTTTGCAAAAGCTTGCCCTGCCTGTGACATCCCATGCTTACTTTGATCACAAACATGCCGATCCATATGCTCGCAGTTAAATCACAGACCTCGCTGCACGCTGTGTGGTGAAACTGGACACCGAGGTAGAGACACGTGAAGGAATGGCGACGGCACGCTCCGCTGCAGACCGGGCGCTGACACACGACTCTGAAACAAGCCTTGGGGGTTTGCAGGGATGTTTGGATAGTGAATGTTGGAAAGATGCCGTTTTGTTGATGTCCATGGTCGGAGTATATACACACAAACACTAACTCAGTCACATAAACTCCCCCAGATGAAACAACAGAGTTCTCTGACAGCAGAAATTATGCTTTTTGTAACACTTTTCTCCTCAACTCAAACTGATTTGATGGTCTATTATTGTCTTCTGAGTCATTTGAAAGAAGCCAGGGTCAGACCAACTAAACAGGACAAATTAATCAGTATTTCTGTGCTCAAAATCAGGACAAAAGTCCAAACTTTTGCATAAATAAAGCACTCTTGTCTTTAATCACAAACATGATTTCTTTCAGATTAGTCACAACACAGTCAAAGAAGTCTGCAAAAAAGGTGCAAACTGAACAACTCAAGACTTTTGTTATTAGACCATAATCTTTTAATCTATTTGACCTCAGATGTGTTTCAGGAACTTCAGCCCATTCTGTCATATCAAATACTAATTTTTTCTTATGTTTCTTTAGATCTCTGCTGATTATGTCCAGTCAAAACTAGTTTGGTAAGAACACACAATTACTAGAAAGACACTGTGCATGAGCATAACTGGAGCCGTTTGAACTGGTTAGCCGCTTTTAATGCAAGCTATTGTTCTAGCTACAAATGTTAGTTTAGAAGTTTAGAAATCATACAGAGTAAACCTTTTGTTGTGTTTGCTGTGGAATTTTGATTAAAAAATATGAAAAGAGTTGGAAACTCTTTTTTTAAACATTCAATTGAAGATTTCTGAAACAGGTTCAGTTTGATACATGATAAGTTGCATATGATGCACCAATCTTATCAATTACAGTTTTAATTCATATTGCAAAGCTTCTGTCACCATTCTTTCTGGAGCTGGCACTGTCTGGAGGTGTACAGACAATGTGATGTAAAAAATATTTTATTTCTTATCCAACTTCTCTTAATAGGAGTCACAGTCATTTTTCCAGTCAATCTGTACTGCTTTCCATCTCTCTGAAAACAGCAGCAGACAGATCTTAATAGGTCTGACCTAACCGTCAACTCAGTCCAGACTCAACGTAGATATATGAAGTTCATTTTCTCCGATGATTAAATCCATAAATCAGCTCCATCATTCCGTTACCTCAATTTGTCTAATATGTCCCATCTGTTGCACTGGGAGCAGTCTGGTGTGTCTTGGCCTTATCAGAGGTACAGACGAAAGTTTCTTTAGCTGACTGGCCTGCTGGATGCTTATTTTGGACATGCCACGGCCCGTCTGTGTTTATGGAGTGTCTTGTGTAAGCCTGCGGTAATTGCTAATGAACTGATAGGTTATATATGGCAAGCAGAAATTAATAAACATCGTCTCTGCTTTCAAATGTGAAATCAGAGGCTGGCAGGTATCTGAGCCACAAAAAAAAAAAAAAAAAAAAAAGATTCTGGCCTCTTGTTGGCCTGCATAGCTTTTGCATTTGGCAATACTGCTGAAATTGTGTCATATTTTCATAAACTGATTTGCTTAATGGCAAACCTTCATGAGAATTTTAGTTATCTGTGTGGAAAAATGCATATGTTGCAGTAGTAGTTCTTCTTAGCACTTAATTGGCTCCATCAAAATAATTATTTGTACACAATAATATGTATTACTGTGTTTAAAGCACCAATTAAAAAGTGGTGTAGTGCAGCATTTAACTCTTAAAAATTAATAACTTCGCATTTTGAACTTATTCATGATAAAAGTCACACTTGCAACTTGAAGTTTATGCAGTACTTTACATTTTCATTGCTAGTACTACAAGTTCAAAACTGCACACAACCACTAACTAACTCTTGGCATTTACAAAATGACCTCATAGTCAGAAATTAATTCAAGAAATGTGAGCCAACCTATAAACTCAAAACTTATGGTTAAACGTATGAATCAGCATCATCTGTGAAGATGCATGACAAACCCAAATTAAACCTAATATATTACAATCTGTATTTCCATAAAGCTGTCACTTAGTTTGAAGCGACCTCTTAAAAAGTCACTTCTTTCGTAACTTCTTCTCAGCTGTGTTGCAAGTAGCTACATTAACTGTTAGTGGTGACAAATCAAACGCAAAAAGGAAAAGACAAATAACGGCAGTGTTCCTGGCTGTATGTAAAACAGAAAAACATACAGATATACAGGAATTTGTTTTAGCCTGGTTCCTCGTGATTGTTCTTTCATTATTTTTGTCATGTACCAGAAAAACTAAAAATCTCTTCTGTACTAATAGCTCGGGGTAAAATCTGAATAATTAATCTCTGTATTGCCCAGGCTCAAACTCAAAGCTCATTATTGAGATTAAGTATTAAAACAAAATAAGAGAAGCAGGTGCTCCTCATGTAAAAACTTCTCTGGCATGATGTGAGTAACTCCATAGCTGGTTTGACCTGGTAATCTTTTTTGGCACCACCGTACACCGGGCTCTGAGCCAAACAGAAACATCATAAATCAAATTATGCTCCACTGTGCATTAGTCTCTCAGCAGTGTCAACTTTCTCTTCCCAACTTGACTCTGATTTAAAACTCTGTCTTTATGAGTCTGTGACTGCTTTTTTTTTCTGCTTCATCAGGTTCTTGTCCCGATCTGTGGGTTGACTGGTTCACCCTTTGACTTCTGACCTCTTAATTCCCAACCAGATGCAGTGAGGCCTCGAAGGAGGCCTACGTGATTGTGTGTGCCTGCACATGGGAGTGTATGCACATGTATATGTGTGTGTGTGTGTGAGAGATACAAAAACAAGACCATAATGCAAAACTGTGACGTCTTCTAGAGTACAATTCAAAACATTGTGTCCGTCCTCTTTGTAAAAATCACTATTGTGTTTTTCTCTTTCTTAACATATCACAATTTAATGTGAGTGTGTGTATGACATTAATCCTCCAAGCAGTAGTGTGATAGCAGACTGAATGACTGGGTCGGATTAATAACAAGATACATGGTGTTATAACGTAACAGGTTATGGCAAGACTGAGCATAAACAAATACATTCCTAAACTTGGAACAAATACACTTAACCTTAAAGGTCTGAAGTTTCTTGTGGAACACACACATAGTGCCATACCTGAAATCAAAGCTGACATTCAAAAACAATTACAGCAACTTTTGTGTACACAATGCCATCAGACTACACTGCACAACCAAAGTGATGCCATTGGGGTTCCCTGAATGTGAATAGTGATGCTATTCCTGACCAGGAGTCCACATGTTATGAGTTTATTAATTTTTTTTTTTTTTTTTAAAGGCTGCACAGAGGCAAACAGTTGTGCACACTCATACCTCTGACTAAACATAATCTCTAAATAACTAACATGCATGTTTTTGCGCTACACTGCAAAAACTATTGTTCCTAATTTTAGTCAAATTGTCTTAAATTAAGCAAAAACAAACTCTGCCAATGGCACAAGAAAAGTGTTTTTGACTAGAGTTCTTAAAACTAGCAAAGTAGTTTACTCTTTAGACAAAATGTAAGATTTTCTTTTAAAATACAAATAAAAAAACAAATAAAAAACAAGGCTTATTTACTTTCTTAGAATTGAGTTTTTGCAGTGTAGCCACCCCACTCACTCCTACAACATGCTCTGTTGGAGGAAGAAAAGCTCTATATGTGATGCAAATATCAGACAAAAAACTGTTCAGGCTATCCATCTATAAAGCTCCTTCAGTAAAAAAGATGGCAAAGCCGTGTTATTGTAACAGTAAAATGACATACGTGGACTCAATTGTATCAACGAAGTCTTCATGGTCAACTCAGCTGTGCAGGCATTAATCCTGAGATGAAACAATGTTTGTTTAGTTTGTTTAGACTTTTGAAGGGTGGTAACGAAGTGAGGTTTATGTTGATTAGCAGCTGGATGTGTAACTTGTTCTACTTCTTTCAGCTCCTGGTTGTGGCCATCACATTTGTTAAAATTAAATTAGTCATGTCCCTGTTTTTTCTTTTTGAAAGCACTGCAGATCCCATGATGCTCCAAAGCACTTGCCAAAAGACGATACTGGCTGTATTTTCTGTTCTGTTGCTGGTTGCTCCATATCGATTACTGTCTCTGAATGCTAAGTGCTGATGCTAACTTGAACGATATTTGGCAAAAGCAAACTTTAGCAGCAACTATTTCCCCTCTTGGCACTTTCATTGCAACATTAGTGTCATCAGTACTCAAGCCCGAAGAGATAATGAAACAAGTAAGGCAAAAAGAAAAAAAAACATGAATCATTTTTGAATCTCAATTCTTATGGGAACAGATTTTCCCCAAACACTCCTGTGATGGTCTAAAAAAACAACTATGTAATTAAAGAAGAAAACAGATGAAGACAGACTTGTAATTCTTGTTGTCTCTCCTTAAACCAAACATCCATTTTCTTTCACAACACATTAATCTGACATCACAGAAGACACACGTACATGAAAACCGTGAACTGGCTTTAACACCTGTTGCAGCAGTGGTTCATGAATATATCACACTTCCCTCGCAAACACAAGGTCTTACACTCAGCTTTGCCTTCGGTTCACCTGTCAGCTGTCAACAAGGCTGAGCTTACCTTCTGTTTATCACGGTGCTTCTCCCCTTACCTGTTGTCCCTTCTAGTTGTTCAGAACATCACATGTTCAGACCTCTGTCCTTTGAAGTGCTTTGCGAGGCCCTGCAGCCTTCAAGCCCACTGTCTACTGGCAATGTGAGTGCATGTGTGCTTTAGTGTGTGTGCTAGTGGAGGGGACGAAAGGGTGTTTGTGTGTACAGCCAGACTATGCATGCCCTCAGGACAAAGAGGTAGAGTGGAACTCAGGAAAGGTGGTCTGGAAGGAGGGGTTACCAGAACATGCTACCCTCCTCCCCCCATCCCAACACACACAGACCCATACATCCTCAGGTACTAGCGTGGCTGCTGCCTTTGGAGTCTGGTGTGTTATCTTAAGGCATCAGCAAGAAGAGGGGCTATTTTTGAAAATAAAAGCTTTCTTTATATATAGTATAAACACCACTTCTCTTAGGTCTGACACAGCATGGAAAATGTGCTCAGTCACTGGAAACTTTAGGTTTCACAATTTGGGAAAAGGGATTTGATCAAAAGGCTGAAATTGTTCTTATATCTAGATTTTCTTCTTAATGCATAATTAGGGGAAATAAAATTGAGGGAAATAGTGCTGATTTTCCGATTATAAAGAGGTTAATTACTGTGTTAATCTCAGGCTGGCATTTCTGCATTGGGTAACCTGACTACAGACCTGCCGTCGGAGGCCTCTGTCTGTCCCGGTGTCTCCTGGTACCACAGAGGAATGTTACAAGAAGCATGTGTGTGCCACTCTTTATCTTCTTAGTGAACCACAGTGTTTATTCAACACACTGTGAAGATGACGGGGGAAGGTACTGAAGGACATGCTTCATGGATTTGTAAAGGAGTAACAACCCCTAAACCATGCTTGGGGGGTAGAAGGTAGGAAGAAGTGCAGGAGCTCCAAAAAAAATAGAGTTTCCCCTCTGCTGAGCATGTTGAGTCTCGACCTGCTGTGTGGTGTTTAAGTCTACAATTGCTCTGGTGTCAAATAGGCTTGTAAAGATGTAAAATGAGTTGTTTTATGACGCTGAAAACAGAAACCAAATTTAGCTATACCCCAGTTCATTTAAACGAACTGACTTAACAGGGCAGAATGATTTATCGGCACTCAGATGCTTTACTGTGGACATTTGCCCCATCTGCAAGCTCTCCAACTTCCTTAAACATTCCCAAATGAGCTACCAAACATCTAAAACCCTCCCAACATATGCATCTGCACAATGTAAAGAGGGACACATCATTATTTTTCCCAAATCTATATGCACAGTTTGAGCTAAAAAACATATGGAGATTCCAGAAACAGTAACGTGTTTATGTACTGGTGAAGCTGAAAAATGACTTATTAAAAATATATGTATGTGAATAAATTGTATGTGATTAATAGTCAGGTTATTTATATTTGTAGAAAACTACTTGCTTGGACTTGGTTCTTCTTGTAGTTTTCTAGGAAAAGTCACAATACTGAAATATTCACTGTTAAGACTTTTTTTCTACTTCAGAAGTAATTTAAATTAAGTTCATGTAGCATGTAATGAATACATTGGGATTTGCCTTTTTCTCTTTTCTAATTTTAGAGTTTTATTAAAATTCTTAAACATCTTTCATTTTACATTTAGTAAAATAGACTTTTTAGTGTTTGATTTTTACCCAACAAAACATGCTATTCTTGGATCTTTGATGAGTTTATTTTGTGAGGTTAATACACTTACATGGAAGTGAAAGAGAAAGAGACAAAGTTCCTAACGCATTTGTCTGAAGCATTTACTCTACAACCAACACCTACATCCAGAGGCAATTCAGCAGCAAACGCAGCTATGTTAAAAGCACCTCAACCAGTGAAGTCTGGACAACATCAGGCCAATCAGACAGCGACATTCTCTGGACTTATCTCCTCACACTTGTATCACATATCATGTCAGATGCCCTCTCCCAGCTGGAAATACTCTGGTTTCAGCTGGGGGTGGCACCTGGGCAACTGAGTGCAGAAAAAAAAAACAGTGTTGTAGCCAGTTTGTGATTGATCATGACCAATTTCTTTGACATTCTGCTTCAAATGCAAGAGAAGTCCAAAGAAAATATCAGGCAAGCAAAACTAGAAGTAAGTCTCTCTGCAGTGGTAAAAATGTCTGCACAGAAAACTCCAAACAGTGACTGTTGTGACTGTCTGACTTACTTAAACTTCTTGTGGTTCATGTTTCCATCACTAAGGCACTGACGCAAAGCTTTCTTGGCTTTCTTACTGTAGTTGTATTGAAAATCAGAGGCTGACAGGAAGTGACATATATATATGTGTGTGTGTGTGTGTGTGTGTGTGTGTGTGTGTGTGTGTGTGTGTGTGTGTGTGTGTGTGTGTGTGTGTAAAAGGAACCTACGTAATGAGTCATACAGTGACCAAGTAGGCTGCTGACCAGAAAGAGATGAGAGTTTGGTGTGTAACAACAGAGCACCACAGGGGACACTTAAACTCCTCAGAGGGGTGGGGCTTTCAGTTACTGTGGCTGATAACGAATGAAAAATAACACACACACAAACATGCATGCACACACTTCACAATCCAGAACTCCACCCTCCTCACCTTGTACCTCTTAACTTCCCTCACGGGGTTATTAACTCCCTGATTGGAGAGCTTTCCTTTTGGTTCGGTCCTGTTTAGTTGTCATGGTGGCATGACCCGAACACTTATTAGCTGACCCTTGGGATTAGTCCAACTTTGAAAACGGGGGAGGGCGGGGGGGTTAAGCCTTCACCTCGAGGTGCTCACTGCAGCATCTCTCAGAAACCTTAATTAAATTGCTGAGACACCAAGGGAAGAATGTTTGTTTTGCTCTCCCTCTCTGCCGTAGGTACTCCAGACCATCCCTCTGTCTCCACCCAACTTTGCTTTTCCCATACTTATGCTCCACGCTGGGTTTGTTTTAGTGCCTGAAACTCCCCACGGAGCAGCAATATAAGGTAAAGGCAGCATATCGCGAGCAGAATAGTGCTATGAAGGTTTTATAAACTAACCAACTCAGTCATGCATCACACAAACAAATCACCCTGAAGTGCACATTTATAAACTTAGGCATGGCAAAAGCTGAATAAAATCTGCTATTTGCATGTTTTCATAAGAAAGATAGACAGATGTTCCTTTGTTCTCCTATTGCTTTAACTAATCATTTTGCCAGTATTCTCCAAAACTGACTCTAATTGTAAATATGTAAGTGAAAGTAGCACAACTAAAACTAATTTTAACTTTTGATTATCCTCTTGGACCTTGTTCGGTATTCATTTTTTAATATTTCAAATGACAGAAACTGTGAAATATTCACATGGATGAATGATCAAATCTTCAAATTCTCTATTTTGCATGATCAACCCCCAAAATTTTATATTTTAATTAATAGTAATATTTTAAAAAAAGGTCAAAAACCATCCATTAAAACTGATCACACATTCTGCATGACCTTAAGGTGCAGATGTAAATGAGGAGTAAGGATAGTCACGGACATGATACTGTTGATTTAGTTTTTCTGTTATTCTTCTGTTTGTTCTTTAAAATATCCAGATATTGCAAAAAACAAAACAAAACAAAAAAAAAACAATCATATTTACAGAGCTTAATCAATGGACCTCTGCCAAAATGTAGCCAGTTAATGCAGAATGATTCAAAAAAGAAGATAATGCTTACCACCAAGAACTTCTATTCTACTTTTTATTTCATGTTCCAAGCAATCAATCAACAAATAAGTAGAGCTTATTTCAGCATCAACACGCACAAATTAAACATTCAAATTAAATCACGTTACTTTGTAGTATCAGACAACTTGACGGGCTACAAAGTAAACACTAAACCAACAGAGAGACTGCCTTCATCGCCCCATGGGGATTACAAACTAGTCATACAAATAAAAGCTTTCCCGTATGAGGCTATGACAAACAACCAGGGTTCAGAAAGTAGCCATCAGGGGGGCAGATGAGGACTTTTAATCCTGAGTAAGAGCTTGGAAACACTCCTCACAGTCGCTCACCCTCTTCGCGCGTCCCGCTGAGCGCGTCTGCCCGGCAGATCCTGACCCGAGATACCCACGGACGCACGGGGAGAGGAATGCAAAGATCCGCTGACCTGAGGGAAAGCTTTGATATGTGTAGAAGGATGGATAGAAGCAAAAGGATCCGAGGCTGGGTCAGCTTTCAGACCCTCTCGCGTTCACCTTTACCCAGGAAAAGACACTACTTCTATTTGGAATCGCCACATCAGAGAGCTCCTGTGGCTGCAGAAGCTGGATCTCTCTGCAGCTGTACGGCACTAGATGCCTGTAAACTCTATTAATATAAATTGATTAACAGCAGAAGTTAATGTGTCGTTCAGGGTGCACTAAACGCTCTCTGAAAGTCCCACAACAAAAGCGCACCGGAGTCTTACCTTGGACAAGTAATCCAGACTAGTCCGTGGGATCGAGTTGGAGCCGCTTCAGTCCAAAATGTGTCCCTTTTTCAGAGTGTCTCTCGATGCAAAGACTAAAAATTATCTAGAGACCTCTTCTGCAAAACAGCGCAGTTCGAGTCCACGCAAAGTTTAAAACCAAGAAATGTGGTTATCACTGCAGCGGACTCGCTTCGGTCGGAGACCTGAAAGTCCACCAGCTTAAAGAGCGCACAGACTTTTCAACAAAAGCGCTCCTTCAAGTGAAGGAGGCAGCGTTTAAAGGAGCTGAGCCAGTGGGAGGTGCAGAACGAGACCAGGGCACGCGCGCGCGCTCCCGAAACGCACTACACCTGCAAGAAGTATAAT
>JAOWBL010004306.1:0-11272 GCA_028564865.1 Zenarchopterus dispar | reverse complement strand
ATATATATATATATATATATATACACACACACACACACACACACACACACACACACACACACACACACACACACATACATCCTACAAACTTTGGCACCAACACTCTTCAGGAATATATCAAAGACTGTTGGTGAAGTTTGTAGGCCTCCAAGCCACCCACTCCACTTAGGAAGGGATAAGTAGGACCACAAGAGTGTGTTCACACTTGGCATATTTGGTTCAATTAAAGCAAACTAACGTGGTTCACTTGGATGTCAATGAATTCGCCCAACCAAATCTTGGTGCACAGCAAACAAGTGGTCCATCATGCCATGAAGAGGTAGACCAAACCATCAATCAGGTTGTGACCTTTGCTGCGTTTCCACTAGCAAGGGTTCTGGGGAGTTTTTCACAGGCTGGGTTGTTGATGTATGCCTTGATTACCAGGAACAGTCCTGTAAAAGAGGGCTTCAGGAACCATTAAGGGCCACAGAATGTCCCTGTAGTAGGAGAGGTGATCAGATCGGCCTAGAGGAACTACGTAGAGGGGGGGGGCTCTGCTGACTGGGTCTTCTACTGGCAGGAAATTAAGTTCAGCATAAATCACATGGACACAACTTATCTGAACCAGAAACATTTTGCTCCAAGTACAGTTGATGAAGATTACAAGAAAAAATGATTGATGGACCATTGTTGTAGTATGGCAGTAAAGAGGTCCAGCAGGCGGTTTTTGTCAGCTCAGAAAAATGTCTCTCTCATCTCCGTTCATGCTGTTGGCTGTTTGTGAACAGCCTGTAATGGAGACACGCCAGCTGTTGGAGGCAGAAGACGGGTTCAACCCTGCTGAAGGATTTACCCTGGAACCCTCGCTAGTGGAAACACGCCTCTTGTCCACATTTCCTCTGTTTTCCCTTTTAATCCATCCAGTGCTGAAAGGCCAATGTGAATGCCAAAAACAACCCAGGAGCAATTGTAATAGTTAAACTAAATGTATCATTTTATGATTTGGTCCAGACCAAGTGTACCAAACTAGAACTGCAAATACAGGCCAAAAATTACCTTACCTATGTCCAGGACCCTCTGCTTGGCAGTGTGCTGGCGGGAGTGCCAGTACTTCCAGTTCCGTAGCTGCTCATCTCTGCATTTGTCTTCTCCAAACACAACCATTATAACACTCTACAGCAGAAGCAAATGTTTAGCGTTATTAAACCAAAAAATGTCATATTTCTGAAAGCAAAGCATGTCCCCTCCCTCACCTGTACAATACTGTCCTGCTGTAGCTCAGAGCCTCCCATGGTACACTGCTCACTACTGGATGGGTCACCATTGGGCCCATGTGATGCCATTGTTCCTCTCCCCAGCGCTCTTTCTCTGGGTTGACAAAGGGATGACCTGAAGCCAGCATCCGACAGCGTCAAAGCGTAGAACTGGCCACGGTTCAGGTAAGCCATGGGTCCTTCTCCTTGCCGTGGCCTCAGTGACATATTGGCATCCAGACGATACTTGAAACTGTTGCTGTAGGATCAGAAGCACATGCAGCAATTAGGCAACCATCCTGAAGATACAGTTTCTCCTGCCACATGAGGAGAAGCAGACCACTGTTTTACATAAGTAAAATTAGAAAAAAAGTTTACATTTTAATGAACAAAAAAAAGGAAAACCTGTGAATTTTGATCAAGAAGCGGTTCTTGCAGCCTTTTGACTTAAGAAATTCTACACTTATTTTATGTATAGTCTTGTCATAGTCCAGTCTTTTTTGTTCTTGTCTCACTTACGCACCAACAATAACTGCACCCAAAGCTTGGTCTTGTCTGGTTAAATGATCATAAACTATGTAGATTGTTTAGTGTTAGGTCTACATACACCATCCACCACAGCATCACATCTGAATTAATCCACTGTTTTACAAAAAAATAGTCCTCAAATTTCTATTGTACCTTCTGTTTGACTAATCTGGGTTTAGGAAATTAATGAGAACAGAAAGAGAAACCCCACAGGACGGCCGTGGGAGTGTGAACCTAGTGACAGACAGACTGATGCAGAATTGACTTTGTTGTATGTCATTTGCTGGCAGAACATAAAAGTACTCACTACCACCATTGAAACTATCATCTTGTGTTGCTGGATATTCTCTGTGAACACAGACATCAGTGTTTCCATTTGCAGTTTCACTACTGAATTTGTGACTGAGTGTTAACTTACGCAGGCAAGTTAGAGTGGAGTGTGTCAGTTTCTGAGGAACTGCTTCTCTGGAAGATCTGTGGAAAATTACAGCATGCTTCTTTAAAAAAAAAGAAGCATAAACTGAATATGAGATAAAAAGGGTACAGGATAACATCAGCCTCTGATTACATGTCTGACCTCTCCTTTCACTGCATCTTCACACATGCAGTCCACGCTGCTGCTCCGTTTGTCTTTCAGGAATCCCGTGAGGGATGCGTCATAGCAGCTCTGCTCATGAACCATTCTTGACTGCTGCCGTGGTTCCTCTTGGCAGGAGCCAGCAGAGCATGAAACTGGTGTGGATGTATGGCTCTCTGCTTTGATCAGAGCAAGAGGCCCGCTGTCTGGATCTTTACCATCCCCTCCTCTCGAGTCTCCCGCGAGGCTCAGCACTCCATGCTCAGAGGTGTTGTTCAGAGAGAGGTTGACAGGCATGGATGTGAGAGCCTGGCAGTGATGATCCACCATGTTCAGGCTTCTGTAGTTATTGGACGCAACAGCAGAGGCATCTGTGGTTTTAACACTGCTGGAAGTGCGTTTCCACTCTCTAGGAACCTGCCAGAGTTGTGGCAAACACACATAAACACATACACACACAAAAAAAAAAATTTAAGAAAATTATGAGGACATTTTCTTTTTTATTATTGTGGTGACAAAACAAGCTTTTCACACCTTATAATAGTCATACAGAAGCCCCAGGGCCGCCGCACTGTCCTCATCTCCATTGATGCTCATCATGGCCTTGGTGGCAGCGGTCAGCGGGTTCTCCAGGTAGCTCTTCCAAGCCTCATCCTCGCTGCTGAACACTCTTCTAGAGGTTGTCGACACTTCGTTTGGTACCACCACCACCAACCGTTTACTGGTAAGTTGATGGAAAAGTAGCAAGAGAATGTAAACACTACTGTAACATAAAAATCCCTCTGTCACTCTGCCAAACCGGCAGGTTTGCCTCAGGCTGTTTCTCACCAACATTCGCTTTACTTGCCAACTCCATGTGAGGTGTGTGTATGTAAGTTTACTTTGGAGCAACAAGTACTTGAGATCCCTTTTGAATGATAACACACAGTAACCGAAGATGCAATTCTTTGGGGATAATGAAATAAAACAGGTTATTAATAGTGAACAAGGGGGCATTTCCTGTAGAGTTTAAATTCACAGTCAAGTGAAATCTTGTGTAACAGTTCCACCTCAATACAGAAGTACTTCATTTCAGTGAATTAGTCTTATCCTTCAAGCTGTGTCTAACTTGTTAAGTTTTATATTTTTTTAATAAATTAAAGATTTCTCTGATGCACTTAAACCAAAGACTAAAGACTTTATTTCACTTTTACTGTAAAACGTTAACTTAAAAGGGATAAAATAAAATATTTATAGTAAAAAAAAAAAAAAAGAATATTAATGCTGCATAATACAGTTGACCGAAATTGGCCTATTATCCCTCATCTGATGGTTTTCTCTTACCTGTCCAGGTCCATACTCCCTCCAGGACAGGTCGGTTCTTGGACTCGCTTCAGAAAGAGTGGAAAGTGGTCTTTCTATTCGCTGGAGGTGATCTTACGGGGGACACTGAAAACACATCGGCCCGTGGAGGACTGACGCTCATACACTTCCCGGTCAAAACAGCAAATGAACTAATCCGTAGGTTTAATACCTAAAACATATTCCAGTAGCTGGTAAAACCACGATGATGGCGCAAGAGACTTACATTTGTGGCACGTGGTATTTTTGTAATCTGTTTAGACAAGTCGTGGAGATAAAAGATACACCTGAAGAGGCGTGATAAAACAAGGAAACCAAGGCAGGTGATGATTGGTTAGATTATCCAGACGGTTATCAATGGCCCCTTCTCATTGGTGGATAAAAGTGAGGGGCGTGATCTTTAAAAAAAAGGAAAAGGAAAATTAATCAGGCAATAAGTGATGAGCTTAATTATTACATATGCAAATAATACACTGTCTAAATTTGGAAATTTTCTAAATCTTAGGCACCCTAAACCTTTTTTATTTTTTCATAGTTAATGAAATTCATTTTTAATTTCTAGTGTATTTAAGATATGAAATACAGGAACCTGGCTCCCTTGAATAGAATTAATAATTAATTAATATCACTGAAACTGTGTATGGAAGTCTAATTTAAAAAGCGTAAAATATTAGCTTTTGCTTTTAGAATCATTTTATTCTCAACATTTTATGTATTACTTTAAGGTTTTATGGGTTTTTGCTAAAGACAGTGTAAATAATGATAAAGTGGCTAATAATTTGCTAACTGATTAATTGGTCTATAGTGTTGTGGTGGTGTTTTCTGTTTGCATCAAAATAAAAATAAGTAAAAATAAATACAAATGGTCAAACTAAACAGCAAACCAAAGGATGGCCTAAGACATTTGCATGCTAGTGTAACAGAAAATACTGTAAATAATCAGAAAATAAACAAACAACAATGTTTTATGAATCAGGCTATCAATAATTTAGAAAGATCATCTTTATTAAAACTTCCTGCATGCACATGATAAGAAAACTACATCATGTAACGTATATTAAATTGAGATTTCAAAGAATTTGAAAAGGGTTGAAATATAAAAATATGGATATGAAACCCAAGAACTTTGAATGTCCTTCGATATAACTGTTGTGAACACTATTACTTAAGCTTTTACATTTTGTTTATATCACAAAAGACCTTCCCAGAGCATCTACATGAAGATAACAATTTTTTTTGTTTATCATTATCTTCTTTTGTCCCTGAAGTGAAACTTTTGTCCTTTACAGAGGACAAATATGCATTACTGGGACTCAAGAAGAATAAAGTAATAAAGTATGTTCCGAGATACGCAGCGACACGTTGTGGTAAATATTTGATCCTGCACCATAAAAAAAAGAAATATATATTTGTGCGTTAACTGCACAAATGTGACGTTATGTTTAGAGATATGTATTTTTGAGGTAATTATCGGTTTTATGGTTAGATACCTACATTTCTCTTTTTAAAAGATTATTATTATTATTATTATTATTATTAATATTATTATTATTATTATTATTGAGTGGTGCTGAAGCATTTTGTCTAGCTAGTGGAAATGATGAAGTCCTAACTTTTTTTTTTTTTTCAAATACAAACTCCACAGATATAGTACACACTCATAGACATATATACGTATATATATCTATGCACACACTGATCCACAAAGGTTAAGTTGGCGCTGTTTCTGACGGTCCATGTAAATATCACTACGTGAGCTTTGACATGCGCAGTAGTGCAGTTAGGGTAACTGCCCATCGACAGTCAGGACAAGCTAACCTAGCGTTACTTCAATTTCATATCGGGGGATTTCGTCAAAATACAAGTGTTTATTCTGGTGAGGTACTCAAAAATACTACATTTTATGTATTTAAATGCTCAATGATCCGCTAGTGTTATATTACAGTACATAGCAGTGTTATTACCGTAGCTGCAGTGGTAGCAACTGGCTAATAAAATCGTGTCTTAAAATGATGAAATGACATTGATTTTACGTTTGTGTCTGTTTAATTTACATATTAAAATTGTTTGCATTATCGAGACATACTTTGCTCTCGGAGTTATCATTTTAAAGCGTTGCTTTTGAACTAAACGTCGTGAACGTGAGCCAACTTTAACGGGCCGATTGAATGACGTAGTGAAGTTTGACCTGACGTCACACTCAAGTCTCATATCAAACGTGATTTTGCTCATTGTAAATTACAGCTTCCTCTGTCACTCTCACTCTGCCAGAGTTCATACAACCACTGACAGTGACCCACTTCTAACATGATGTCTATTATTACTTTAAATAAATCTACAGTCGCATTTACTTTGGGGAAATGTCCAAGTTAATTGCCTTACCCATTTGACCTAAAAAGTGGTAATTACCCTAATTCTGTAGCTGTCTTGCACTCTTTCAAGTCTTATTGATGTTGTGAAATAGGGTTGTTGAACTGTAAATATTTAGAGCTACTTTTGGTTCCTTTCATTTTTATCAACTGTTTTTTTGTTTTTCATTAGTTTTATAGCTTATGCTTTGATAACTATTTCTTGGTTGTCTGCTGATCATTCAATTCCTATGTAATTTCTTTAGGTGTAACATCAGATATGGCCCGTGGGCACCAGAAGTTCCAGTCCCAGCAGAAAAATGCCAAAAAGCAGGCAGAGATCAAGAAGAGCAAAGGACATGACCAGAAGGCAGCAGCTAAAGCTGCTTTAGTATACACATGCACTGTGTGTCGGGTAGGTGAACAAGCAGAAACACTGAAGTCAGGGTCAAACTGGGTAAATGGAAGGCTAAACAGGGAATGCTGTTTTTGCCAGTACTGACAAATATTACTGATAACACTATTGAGTCTTTGTTCGAAATAAAGACTCAGTGTGAGATGCGGACAGTGGCTGTAGTACAAATGACTTTAGTCCTGTGGGGAGCAAGAACATCTAAACCACATAGTCTCAAATAAATTAGTTTATTTGGTGTATTGTTGTTTTTGTTGCTTTTTTAAATCTCTTAAGTCAATATGGAGTGCGCTGTTGAACTTATAAAGGCTTTCTGTCAGTTTGTAATTCAAGACAAACAAAGACAAGCAATAGACAGTCATTGTGAAAGATGATGAAAAAATGAAATCAAAAGCTGGGTGTGAGAAACTTTGCCATGATAAGATGCAGGATTTTCTTAAATGATATAGTAGACTTTATAATATATTGCATTTTTAATGCAATATATTTTCTTGAAATAAATGTATGTAAGTTCTGGTGTGTGAAAATTCAGGAATACCACAAAATAAATAGGTTAATTAAGATATTTTGTTGCAAAATATGGAAAATATGCATTCCAAAGTTGGTTGGGGGTTTTTTTGTTTGTTTGTTTATTTGTTTTCTTATGGCTCCTTACACTAAAGGGTTTTGATAAGACATCTTTGACTGAACTATAGTGCTTTGTATTTGATTTTACTCCAACAAAACTATAAATGCACATAATCTCTTTTACAGGCAACATATTTCCTTACAACTGATCCTCCTTCTTTCTTGAGTGTTTCATCTCCTCTCATTTTAATGTTCAAGGAACTGCTTGTAGTAGTAAAGTTTTTTTTTGTTTTTTTTGTTCTGAAGAACAACAGGAACATTTTAACACCACTGTATTTTTATTGTTTGTTTTTTAAATTCAGACACAAATGCCTGACCCGAAAACCTTCAAGCAGCACTTTGAAAGCAAACATCCGAAGTCTCCGATGCCCCCGGAGTTGGTAGGTGTGGAGGCGTAACTGAGTCACCCGTCTCTCAGTGAGACAATTGAAGCTGATTCAGGACGCCTTCCACATTTGGGCGTCAACATGTAGTGATTCAGATAAGATATCTTCAGTACAACTTTGGTTGTTCCTCCAGTTGATTAACTGACTTATGAGAGTTTTTATGGGATGGTACTTGCTGGTAATTTTTCCATATAATTTTTATGTTTTGTTTTTTTTTTTTGTCCTCACCTGCCAGAATATAATGGACTGAAGGAACATAACTAACATCTACCCTCTCTAGGCTTGCTCCAAAATATGTACATGGTCTATTTTTGATTGTAAATGACATCTGATCATTTCAAAATGTTGAACTCAAAAGACCAGCTTGTCAATACTACACATCTCAGGTTGCAGTACAAGCTTTGGAGATATTGAGTTGGCGGTGGCTCAGCTGAACAAAGTTGATGATGATAACTGGAAGTCATCCACATGTAGTTTTATGGGTGTTTGACAGGAATAAACTTGTCACATGCAAGGTTTTGGCTCAAGATGATCAAGAAAGGAGCTGTTATACTGGGTTTGAAAAGGCACGTTTAAAAACAACTAGTGTGCTATTTGAATGAATTCCTAGTTGGTTCTGTTCTGCACTGATTTTTTTTTTTCCTTGATATGAAGAATATATTGAGCACACTGTGCTACACGGGTACTGAAACTGCTCTCTGCATCTACCCCTCATATATTCATGAAACGTATCTAGTCCGCGTCCTGTGTATTTCTGTAAAAACCTGGCCAGAGAGAGGGCAGCGCAGGTCCCATCACCAAACCCTCCCATGACTGAATTGCTTAAACGTTGTTGCATTAAGCATTTTATCTGTTAAAATGGCTCTGATAATTGTTTATAGTGGTTGTTGTGATTAATAATATTGATGAGCTACTCCTTCTACCCCAGTTCGTCATCATAAGTATGTGACATCATTGTGCACAGCTGTAGTTTTGATAATGATTTAGTTCATCACTGTTAAATTGTGCTGTGTAACTTGTCTCACACTGTCACCTCCATGACGTATGTGAAAACAGTCCCAAGTGCAGTCTCTTATTTTTATCCAGTCATAATGTGCAGTATTTAAGTTCTGAATCTGCATTAAAGGCTTAAATTACACTGTAAGTTAACATTGCTTTTTATTTTTCTATTAATTTCCTATCATATAGCATGCTAACAAACAGATTTAATTTATGGAAAGGAACTATTTTTCAATACGTTTGGACTTAACGGTCTTGAACCACTGACATTGTATCACTGTGCTAAAGTCTGGACTGACAACCAGCCATGTTTTTACTTTTGTAATAATCATATCTTTGTCAGCGCAATGTAATGTATAGCCTTTTAATAAAGATCTTTTATATGAACTTTCACTTGTCTTTTATTGAATCCTGATAGAAACCCGTTGTGGGTTTCTACCAACTGCATGGACAGCTGTGGAGGTTCAGTGAGATGGGACATTCCTAGTAACACAGAGGGGCATTTTCCTTTTAAATTCTAAGTATGTATATATCTCTTCTGTTTATTATTAACACAATTGCATGCTGGGATTACAGTCATGCATACACTATCCTATGTTGTGTTTTTTGTGTGCAAAACCTGAAAGTAAAAATCTGATTGTAGTGTATTTTGGTATGCAAATATAACCTTGAAAAACATTTTTTTCACTATGCTATTCACAAAAATAGTCAAAAGGGGGGATCCTTTGCTATTTCCAAAGGACTTAAGTGGGTAAGCTGCAGGGAGATGCTAGTCATTGGTGAACAGATCATCAGCAGGTGTGCAGACCTCTGGAAAAACAAGCAATTTGGCAGTTTGGTGTTAAAACAATGCCAAGAAGGAAAAACATAAGCAGTGATTTTAGATGAGCAATTGTTGCTGCACATCAACTTGGAAAAAGGCTATAAAATCATTTAAAAAGAATTAGGAGTTAAACATCCTACAATGAATGAATATTCACAAGTGGAAGGCATACAAGATGGGAGTGAAGTTCAGATTTACCCAAAGATTTGACCACGCAGTGCTCTATTGTTCCAGTGTCCTGGCTAAAACAAAGAGTTGTTGTTTTGATGGGTGGAAAAGCCCACTGCTAACAAGCTGAAGGTGGTGTTATAGCTGGTGTTGTGTGTGTGAAAATTGTGTAGATTGTTCATGCAAATGTCAGGGTGCAGGATTGGTGAAGTGTCCCAGTGCTCGTGGAAGACTGGCTATGGGACTCGACCACGAAGGTGAGAGGCTCGTAGAGATCCCTCTCCTCTCTGTCCCAGCCACATGCAGTGGTCGTTCAAACGCCGATGTAAAACTAGACTTTCTAGAGGTGGGCTGCAGTTTATTTTGACTCTAGTTTTCTCTTGTTTATTTTGGTTAGGGAGATAAGTGATTGTCTTCCTGTGTATTTATTTTTTGAAAAGGTACATTTGGCTATTTTCAGGTAGTTCTGTTCTGTTTTTTATGTAGGCCTTGGTCCACCCTGAAGCTTTAACTCTGCTTGTAATCTTAAAATCACTTTTCAGATTGATACAGTTAACTGGCTGTAAATTAGGAGAGATGAGGCCTCTTTCTTGCTCTGTCTTTATGGGACTACTGGATGGTGCACAACAGTGGACACTATCCCCAGCTGTTGGGGCAGAGTCTGACATAATCGGTTGGTTGGTAAATTGATTCCCTTTAACAGCCTAGTTAAACCATAGCCCAACTGGGCTGTTTAACCGGATTCCTTTCTTTGCCCTGTGCCTATAGCTCAACTAAACTGTGCATGTAAACACACTGAGTTGATCTTCTCTATATGCTCGAGGCAAGTGTCAGGTCATCTGTCCAACAGCTAAAGCATGGGTTTTGCAACAGGACAATGATCTGCAGCACACCAGCAAATCTACATAAATATCGCTGAAAAATGAAAGTAATTGTTTCTAGAATGTCCTAATCAAAGACCAGAGCATATCCTAGTTTATATGCTATGACAGGATCTTTGGCTGTGAATAAAGCAAGAAAAACTTCAATGAACTCAAACTATGTTGCAAAGAAGAATAGCCCATAATTCCTCAATGATGGATAAAGGGAAATAAGTTGGATTCTATATTCTGTATTTGATTAATACTAAGACCTACTGCCATAAGATGATTCTTGTTATAATTTTGCACCAAAAATATAGGATGAAGAGAGGAAATACTAACTTCATACTAAAAGTATCCAAATTGTATAGACCTTGCAAGGAAAGTGGAATATAACATTCCCCTTCTTTATTTCATTCGATTCAGTTAGAGCATTGAGAAATATCTGACCTAAAACATCCAGAAAGTGTTGAGACTTCATAATCAGTTTCCTGTAAAAGTGTTTTGTTTTTCATGTGTTGCAGTTCAGCATCTACACGTGTAATTTGCAGGGAGTCGATTATTCTTACTACTGATTGTCATGAGTGTGTCATGCAGTTGGGAGAGTGGAAACCACACATGCTCTCTCACACTCCTCGCTGTTTATGGTCTAGAACTCAGTGCTGGCAATATTTTGTGTCTGTAAAGAGTGAGGTCAGCATTATGGACAACTGGACCAACAGGTTTAGTGAACAGGCCTTTGTAAAAGACAAATACTGCCTGTTTATGAACCCCCACTGTGGCTGTGATGTGGTGCAAGATGAAAGCTTGTCATTGTCTAGATTTTCTGGAGCATGATTCTTGTTGAGTCCTTTTGTTTTTTTCATACTGGTAGAGCATTCATAATAAGCTGTTTCTGAAAAAATGTCATTTATGCATACATACATACATACATACATACACACACACACACACATATATATATATAT
>JAOWBL010004305.1:0-11273 GCA_028564865.1 Zenarchopterus dispar | reverse complement strand
TAAATTTACCGTGACTGTCACTTTAACAGCGCTTTGTTTACGTTATACATGACGTCAACAAGAGTGCATGATTAAGATGCGCTACCGGCCGGTATAATGTAAAATAGGCAAGAGCGGATTTATGAAGTTTTGTTGATATTTGCTATCTGTGGCGTATAGCTTTTTTTTTTTATTACCGGTATGTATATATCAAAAGAAAGTGCTGATAAAAAAGTTAATTCTTTAATTTAAACAAATTTCGTTGCATATAAATTAGCAATATGCTACGTGGATGAGCAAGATCATTTACCATATTTAACAACCAAATAGAGAACGATTTGGGTAGCTTTTTTAAAATAATAATTTGTGTATGTTACACATTTTTTGTGACACCTTATTGTTTTAAAGCCTAACATTGAAGAACTTGCATAATTAGGCCTTAAATAGAGGCACCCTGCCGGTAATTTGCTACGCGCCCGGGCACGTTAATTAGGAGAAATACGGTAAGTGACTAAATAAATGTAAAGGTATTTCTTGGTTATGTATGCATTAGATTTTTATTCCTGTTTAACTTTTTCTTTATGTGCCAAAAAATATGATGTGAGTGTTTGTACTGTTGAGATTAATTATTTGAGATTAATTATTTGAAGAAGTTTACCCCCCCGCTCCCCCCCAAAAAAACAAAAAAAAAAACCCTGTGAAATCAGCAAGGATGTCGTACAGCTCAATTTTTCTGCTCACATTAAAGTTTTTGGCAGCATTTTAAGTCAGGAGGTGACAGAGTTTTATGGAAGATTTCCTCATAAAACGATTTTCCTGCCGTAACTCTGATTTTAGGACATTTAACACACAACAGGAAGTAACCCCTATGGATAACCTTGTCTGCTTCTGCTTATGTCTATTTGTTTTACTGTGTACATGTGCCCTGGCGCCGGCCTTAAACCCTTTAAAAATACCATCTAGGTAATCCAGAACAGCTTTAGAAGATTATATTAATTTAATAATCATCATGCCCTGCCACAATCCCAGACCAAAAGGCTCATATTTCAGAGGACAAGTCTCAGAAACCTGAAGACTGGATCTTGGCTGCTTTCCTTTTTGTGACATTTTTACTAAATTTGTGAGCAGCTTGAGTCAAGACTCGTCAATTAAACTCACAAAAAATAAGATGATATTTGACTTTTAGGAATTTAGGATATATTTGAAATATATGGCTACAACAGATCAGATCCACATCAGAAGCTGGGTCAGCAGAACGGTTGAGCTGCTTCTCGCTGATTAAGACTTCTTATTTAAAGGCTCTTTTAAATGAATACATTTGTGTTTATCTGCTGCGACTCTTACAGTCTCATATCCAACTCTCTGCAGTTCTGTTGAATGGTAGTCACTCATTTAGATATTAAGCCTCATAATCCCACTTGTATACAGACTCTAAGAAAGTATTACTGGTGGCCAACATAACCCCTGCAGCCATGAACATGAACAAGGCCACCCAGGTAAGAAAATGTCATCTTTAATAATCTATCAACTTACACTGACCCTATTTATACTCAAAACAGAACTAAAAACATAATTCTCTCTAAGAGCAAGTAGAAACAGAGCTCAGGTGGTTTAATTAGAGGTGACAGATTGGGTGGATTCGTGTCCATCTGGGTGGTTTGGAATTTTATTTTGTGGGTAGAATAAAGTTGAGAGGGTGACTAAAGATTTGGTGGTTAGGGATAAATAAAGCATTTTTTTCTGTAAATAATTGTTTAAGGGTGATCTGAAGCTTTGATCTCCCGCCTCTGTTGCAGCCAGTAGGAGGTCAATCCAAGCACTGCTGTAGAGGATAGATCTGACATCAACATGGCTGTCAAAAATACATGCAGTTTCTCTGCCAACCACTGCAGGCTGGATTCAACAATGAGTTAATCACCACTGACCTCCAAATTAAAAAAGCCAGCTTTAGAGCAGAAATAATGTATTTACAGTCTTTAACAACAACAACAAAACAAACAAAAAACAAACAAACATATCCATGACATTGGTACAGGGACTCTACAATAATATGGTACAGGGGCTTACCTAGGAAAGTTATTTCGGCCAGTTGGATTCTTGACTTTTTTTGATCTCTTCCCATTGTCGATGACCATATGTGAGGGAAGGAATATAAGTCCTTCTGTATGTTTTGTATTTTAACTCAGCTCTCTTTACACAACAACAAAACAATACAGAGTCCAAATTACTGCAGGTACTTCATCAGTCCACCTGTTGATTTTCTGCTCCCTTCTTTCCTCATTTGTAAACAAACAAACAAACAAAAAAACCCTCCTCTGTCTGAAGTAACACCTCATTCCTAACCTGGAGATGACATATCCTCCTTTCCTATCTAAGAACCAGGGTCTCTGATTCGCAGATGCTGGTTCTTGTCCCTGCTATTTCACACTTGGCTGTGAGCCAAATTATTGACTGTTAGGGCAGGGGTGTCCAAAGTTGGTCCTCGAGGGCCGGTGTTCTGCAGGTTTTAGATGTTGCCGTGCTTCTTCATACCATGACACAAGGGGCTGTGTCATTGACAGACTTGTTCAGACCTGGATGACAACCTGTTAATGACCATTAATGAGTCAGGTGTGCTGAATCAGGACAACATCTAAAACATGTTGTACAGTGGCCCACGAGGACTGGAATTGAGAAACACTGATCTAGCCATACTCCACCTTGAATCCACCAACAAATTCTGTCCAGTTAAAAATAGAGTCCCTGTCAGAGTCCAACTCAGACCTGGGATGATTCAGAATCAGCAGTGTGGACCAAACTTGTTTTTACAGGAACTGGATGACCCTTAGCAACAGTATCTACTACTTACGGAGCTCCCATTTCCAGATGCCATGACACCATCAAAAACTTTCACCACCCGAGTCTGCCAATATTTCCCTGATGTCTAAGCAATGTTACAGAAGTTACTTACCACATTTTGGCAAATCTGTACTCATCATTTGTATTTATTAATATTGTAGGTAATATTGTAATATTGTAGGTATGCCTAAAAAGGGAATTAATTGAACAATAATTGTAGGAGGTCATAGCTGAATTACCTCAGACGTTGGCCAGATTAAAGTTTTTTCCTGTTGAGAAACTAGTCTGAGAAATATTATTTTTATATTGTCACAGTATCGGGGTCATACCGTCTTCGTGCTTCTGCCATGCAGAAGTGGTTGGTTAACCCAGTTTGACCTTCAGGAGTTTCTGAAGGCTTCTTTAATATTTTCTGATGTCAAAGGAGAAAAGAATTCTTCATGGCTGAAAAGGAGCTTATTGAGTATCCTGATGTCTTTACTTCAAAGAGAGGCAGAGAGAAAATCTGACAAACAACAAAGAAATGAGGCTGTCACAGGTGACAGCCTGAAAAATGCAAATGTCAAAGAAACAAATTCTGGGCTTCAAGGATCTGATATAAGAGAATGAGAGTTGGTGATTGATGACATCGCTTGAACTCTGACAAATGAAAATCCTTTCTTCTACCATCATCATTGGATCATGGGGAAATCTCTCAATCAAACTAATGATAAAGAGTTTCATGATTTCAGATAAATCTGTGATGAGCATGACATTCAGGTCTGTAAACCTGCACACATGCATTTAAACTTTGGCTTCAATTACTATCCATCTGTCCGTCCGTCCGTCCATCCCAGAGTTCACTCGTTAAAAATGCTTGAATTTTTTTGATGTGTTTTCAAGGTGTGAAAAGTACTTGAATAACGATTTCTTTCATGATGAATAACCTCTTCTCCTTCTTTTATTTTTCCCCCTCAAGGTGGCCACAGCAGATCACCTGTTTCTGACCTCATCTTCCTCTTTCAATACATCTAGAAATGTTTTATATCCATACATGAAGCCATCTTTCCAAATAGATCCCCTATATGATGATCAAAAAGGATAACTTGGGCAGACCAAAATGAAATTGTTTCAGCTGGGTCTTGCATGTGGCTACCAAAGACACAGTCTGCAATGATCACACCAATTTCATTCAAGGTTGTTGTTTTTCATGTGAGTCCTTGCTGGTTTAGCCCAGTGCTACTAGATGTTAGCTAGTGTAACCTAGTAATAGTAGTAATTGGTAAACCCAGTTCTGGCTAGTGTAAAATGAGTTCTAGACTGGGTTTAAACCCAGTCTAAGCTAGTGCTTGCCCAGTTCTAGCTGGTGTAAACCCAGTTTTAGCTAGTGTTAGCCCAGTCATACGTATTGTTGTGGAAGTTGCAGCCACTGAACCGTGTATCACACAGGAACATCCGATTACATAAATTGATGTGACAGAAAGTTGTAGAGTAGTCACATTTATTTAAGGAATAATTTTTATTGTACCTCTCAGCTGTCTTTTTCATTGATCAGGTAGAAGCAGGCGAGAGGGTGAAAAAAAGGTTTAGGATTAGAAGTAGGATTGGGTCACTTACTGCAGCTCAGCTATAGTTATGGAAACATTTGAAAACAGACCTTGAAAGTGCAGTGTACAAAAAGTTTGAATTATACCTAGATGAAAGTGTACAAACCCTGCTGTCTGTCCATCTGCCCATCCTGTTACCTGCATTGTACTCTCCAGTTTTAGTAGGACAAGCCATTTAATGATTTATTGGAACCACAAGAGAAACACACAATATTGTTTAAATGTACCCCAGAAACCAAAAAATGTTTGGCTCAAATTTGGCCCACATTTGGCGTATTTTTGGCTCACACTGGGCTTTCACTGATGATATTGACTCAGAATGAGTGTGGGTGCCTAAACTCAGCCACATGTCCACCAGACATGAACTAAATATGCATTTACTTTGGACCTTCAAGTCACACCTGGCACTCACAATGCTGGCCACAACCCATGTCAAAAAAAGCTCATGTAATTTTAGCTTGATTTCCCCTATACAACCCATGTCAAAATCCAGAATTGGTCTAGTTCTAGAGTCTTGGTATAAGTGTAGCCTATGTTGCCTTTTCCAGGGCCATCAGTGGACCATTGTTTTAAATTTCCCTCAGAATCAATAAAGTATCTATCAAAGGTGGCTCCAATTATGCCCAATAGATCTGCTATCTGGATGTTTTATTTTCTTTGTCTTAAATCATCTTGTCCATCCAGAGTCAGAAGAGTTAACAGGATGGAAGAGAAATGACCTAAAACAGGAACATTATCAGGCATCCTCCACCTAGGAAGCATCGTAAGAAGCAGCTGGACCACAGCCCTGGGTCGATACTGAGATGAGGTGTGTGCACACATTCAGATGAATACCAGTACTGATCCTAGAATAGTGTTTGTGGCTCCTCTGTCTCTCTGGCAGATGAAGTATCTCCTTTGTTATCTGATGCCCTCAGTGGAGAGCCTCACTTTCACTAATGAACGAACATGTGGCGGATATTTTACAGCATGTGGTGGAGAGGCAGGCCCATTACTTTTCAATCACTTAACAGTGATGGCAGAGAAGACCTCATCAGTTGATAGGATGCATGCTTGTGCGTGACCACAGGTGTACAGAAGAGGCTTATTGTAGAGAACAAAGTGATTAAATATAGAGGTTTAGTTTGAAATGACTCCATCACACTGAAACCAGCTGTAATAGGTGAAGGTGTTCCCACAAAGCCTGGTGTCTCTGAAGGTGACCAGAAAGTTAACGATGATCAGTATATATAAAAAAAAGATTGTGTCAAACCTTTAGAATTAACTGGATTCCTGCTCTAATTTGCCATAAATGTGATCTGATTTTCATCTTAAGTCTACTATGATTGGTGAAAGACATTAAATGTTTGCTGTTCAAAAGAAGCATGTGCTCATCTCTGAAGGCATATGATCAAGAGAAGTTGATCTGCATCTGTAGAGAAAGCAGTTTGCCCACCTTCAAAAGTTGAATTGTTATTAGGAAAATGTTTTGTGGACTGATGAAACAAAATATGGACCCAGCTGACAAACACGAAAACATCAATTCACATTGACAAAGAATTACCTCCATGGGTTTGTTTATTTTTCCTCCTGAATTGTGTACTTTCCAAATTATTAACTTCAACTCATTTTGTTTGCAATCGTAACTTAGATGAAGAACAGACAGCATTATGTTCAGAAAAGCAATCATTTCACTAGGGTTTGCATTCTTTTTGGCATAAGTGCAAAATTTACCTTAGCACATTGAGGTCATGAAGCAACTTTGTCAATCTTTCTTGATGTGCACATCAGTATCAATGGCAGTAGAGGTGTGTCACGTTCAGGCCTTTTAGCTGGCATCTTTGTGAATTATCATCCTTGAAGGGCTGGAGAAATGGTAGCTCCCTGCAGTGAAGCTGCCACCTCAGTCTCTGGATGTCAAGGGACGACACAGACATAAATAAGTGATGGGGATATTTTTAACCCCCCTTGTGAAATCAGACATAAATTGATTTCATTCCTGCAAGGCCCGTCAGCAATGCATATCCTCCTTTGATTCAGGCTGGCAGCCGGTGAAGGTGTTATGAATTTTTCATTGTCTCAGAATTGAAGTCACCCCCGAACCTGGTTTGTTCCCCATCGCTCTCTCCTTTTCTGTTGTCTTACCTCTCCTACACACTCTGCTGTTCTCACAGCTTTGTTTCTTTGTACACATTTCTCTTACTTATTTTAGGGCTGTTGCTGTTTTTGCCTCTAGATTACACTGATGAATGGCTTCTGATTGGCTTTGACTTCTCCAAACGGCTCAGTGCCAATATTTGTATACAAGAGCAAATCTGGCTTTCAGAGTTTAAGTTGATGCAGAAGTGAGATGAATTGTAATTCTTCTACTGACCATTTGGACTCCAAAAATGCTTCAAGATTGAATTGCTTCAAAAGTGAGTCATTGAGCTCCATGTTACAGTGTCCAAGTGCGCTTTGACTGACTGTCCTCATCTGTGATGTCAAATCACTAGCTGTTGCACAAGCCTTTAGCACCTAAGCTTAACATTTGAGGTGTGAATAAAGACCATAACATAACATATTGTTGCTTATTTAAGGATATGTCCTGTTGGGCTGTTGACTGTACCAAGAGACCACAGTGACCAGTTCTGCTTTGGTCTGGAAAGGCTTGGAATATTGCTAATACCAAGTGTAATCAAAAGTCCATGCTCCTAATTACACATACGTTTCTTTCTTAATACTTTTTTACCTTGTGTGGTACAAAAATAACAACAACAACAACAACAACATCCCCTGTACAGTTGTCATGGATGTGAAACATAGCTATGGAGATCAAAACGGTTTTCATACCAAACTAAGTATGCTTATTTCTGCTGTTAAGTTAAACAACATGGAGGTCAATGGAGATGACTTCACTGTTGGATCCAGATCCTGGTGGTCTGTAGAGGAACTGCAGACCAGGATCGAGACCCTAGTGGTTAGTAGATGAACTGCAGGTTTTCTTAGCTCTGCAGTGGCTTCAACCCGGACACTGGGGTATTTGAGTTTCTATCAACACTCTGTCCCAAAACCTATAATTTTGTTTGATTTTACAAAAGAGACTAATAAGTTTGAAAAAAAGTCATCCTTTTGTGGAAGAAGACAGAGATAAGATCAGCTACAGACTCCTCAGTTATTTATCTGTCTGTTTCTCATCAGATATAATCTTAGACTGTAAGGAAGCCTTGCAGAACGGAACTAAACTAGAACCCACCAGCAGCATCAAAGGGAATAACTATGAGAGGCTTCTTGCTGCTGATCTAAAATTAACCACATATCAATATGTGCGTGGTACTGTTCCTCCGTAGGAATGAATATTGTGCTGTGTACCTTAATGAAAAGGGAAGAAGGAACAGGATAGTCCTCTCGTACACCCTCACAATACTGCTGAACAGATCCGAGTTAATTTCCACCATGTTTGAAGCTGTGAAGTCTGTTACCTGTGACTGGCCTAAAATCATCTTGCTGTGTGGAACATCATGCCACAAGCAGCAGGAACACACATCAGTTTTATGATAAGAAAATATTCAGATTAGTTGTAGTACTAGCTAACCTACATGTTGTGCTAGTGAACATACGCACACATCGTATTAAAGAACCTATGAGGATTATTTGTTGTACTAGTTTGAGCCTAGACAGATTAGTTGGTTTATTAGTGAACCTCAGCTGTGTCATACTAGGGAAACTAAATGTACTGGCAGTTGCCCTGGCTAACCAGTGAGAAACAGCATCTCAAATTTTCTATTGATGCTGCAGAAACCATCCACTGGTGATCAATCTGGCTTTTCTCTCCTCCAGTTTACTCCTGTACCTGCCACTGCTGCTCTATTAAACACAGCAGCAGGACTCTTTAACTCAGCACTAAACCTGATTTGTGGAAAGACTATTTGCAGTTAATGTTCATAAAAGCTACAATAATATGCAAACCCCTGCATTGCTACAATAAAAAAATGTAATCACATAGTCAGCTTTAATATTCTTTAGCTCTTGTTATACTTCTTTACATCCATTTTACTTACAGTTATGATCCCTGTAGATGCTGCCACCTTCCTGTCCATAGTTTGCTGTTTAGTTCATGTGCACCACGAGGAGCCTCCCCCAGGGGCACAAGAACAAGCTCCATTTTTAAGAAGGAATTTGTAGTTGTGTTACTTCTTGTGAGAAAAACTGAGAATTTAGAATCAGTTAGGCCCAGGTGGACGATACACCTCAAGAACGAGATGTGGTTTTGTGAATTTTACTCTGGGTTTTAGGACTGGCGAGTCAGACATGCAAAAGACGTGTCTGTATTAATCCCAAAATGCAGTTTGAAAATAAAACTGGTCTGCATTCACACTAGTGTTACAGTCAAGAAGCAGAAGGGATAAGATTTTATGGTCAAGGAATTGAATCTTTGATTTTTGTGGATGACATGGACCTGCTGAATTCATTGAGTCCTGATCTTTCATTGGAGCAGTTCATGCCTGACTGTGAAGTGATGGGACTGAAGCTCACCACCCTCCAAGTCTGGAAGCCATGGTCAGAACAAGGTGGAGAAGGCTTTCCAGGTTGGGAATGAGATGATGCCCTTAGTGGAGAATTTCCTTACGGTATGTCAAGTTCTTGTTCATGAGTGAGGGAAGATTCGAGCAGGAGATCGACTGATGGATCAGAATGCTGTCTGAAGTAATGTGGACTGTGTACAGGAACCAAAAGACTTTTTACCGGTGGATCTATGTTTCTACCCTCACCTATGGTCACCAACTGTGAGTAGTGACTGAAAGAGCCAGAGTGAGGACACAAGGGGCTGAAACTATTTTCCTCCACAGAGTGACTGGACTCTGATATAGAGGTAGGAGGAGAAGTGCAGTCTCTCCTTGCCAGTGAGAAGAGACTAGGACTAGAGTCACTGCTTGTCCACATCCAGAGAAGACAGCTGAGGTGCTTCAAGCATCTGATTTGGAAGCCTTCTGAACAACTTCTTAAGGAGGTGTTCCGGCATTTGTCCTACCAATAGAAGGCCCTGAGGCAGAGCCTGGACAATCAGAGAGATTATATGCCTCAGCTGGCCTTGTAAGACCTTGGTATTTTCCTGGAGTAGCTGGAGGTGGTGAGAGGAAGGCCTGGGCTTCTCTGCTTAGGCTGATGCTCTCTTGATCTGATATTGAAACAGATAACACATGGGTCGATGGGTGGATGGATAAATAAATGGATGGACTGATGGATGGATGGATGGATGGATGATGAATGTAAGCAGTCAGAGACTTAAAGAAACTCCTCATGAAGTACACAACAATAGATATCTCAATAAGTGTGTTTTCCATTTTGTTGATTCCTATTGTCACATTTTTATGTTAATCAGATTCCAAAGTACAGGGAGGAGAAGTAATTGAGTTAGATGAGCAGAAAGGAAGCCAAGAGGGCAGCCAATGAGGCAGGTTAGCCCATGAAACAATGAGAGGTGATACAAGGTTAGAGGAGGGTTGAGAGAGGGAGATGAGAGATGAGAGGGGCATGTGCTGAAGGAGTGATGCTGTGGGGACGAGGTTAGTGTATTGCTGCTCAGAGGGAGCACACATGACTGACCGACTGAGGTCTCCTGAGAGGAGGTGACAGGTTGATAGCTAAATCCGGTTTCCTATTACTGAAATGAGCAGAACAATAATGCTGTAAGACAGGAAACAGGGGTAGAGAGAAGGTCCAAAAGGTGACAGGGCAATCTGGAAAGGCCATATTAAAACTTCAGGCATGTTTTCAGATATTTTATCAGCAATATCTACAACCGTCTGCAATCTCAGTTACTCAACTATTGATATTCTTTAATCGTCTTGTCGTGAAACCTTCCAGTTCACCTTTGTCTTTTTCTGAGTTGGTGGATTTTCATTACACTTGTTCAACAAGTAAAAGCAATAAGTCTGAAGTTGCAAATACATACTGCTGCAGGGGTTTGAGGGGGTTTCACTGAACAGCTTAATTCTCATAAAATGTCCTGCAAGGCTTGTCTTCAAAACAGAGGAGATCTCGACTTTGAAGAAGATGGATGGATAAATTATTATGACTGCCACTACCACTGTTGTAAAAACAGAAGACGAAGACAGAAGGATGACCATTCAGATGATCACATGACCAAATATTTATCAATGATGCTGGAGACATCCATCCATTTTCTTGACCCGTTGTTCCATTTCTGGGTCACGGGGGTCAGCTGGAGCCTATCCCAGCCCACTGCCAGCGAGAGGCAGGGGTACACCCTGGACAGGTCGCCAGTCCATCGCAGGGCCACATACACAGACAAACAACCATTCACACACACACTCACACCTACGGGCAATTTTAGAGTTCCCAATCAACCTCACACACATGTTTTTGGACTGTGGGAGGAAACCGGAGTGCCCGGAGAAAACCCACGCAAGCACGGGGAAACTCCACACAGAAAGACTCCTGGCTGGGAGTCAAACCAGGAACCTTCTTGCTGTGAGGCAACAGTGCTAACCACTAAGCCACCGTGCTGCCCCTCTTTCTCAACATAATGTTGCTAATTTGTTTGAAAATGGTCTTATAACCCTTTTCAGATTGATGTACAACAGCAATTTTTTTTTTTAAAGATCATTGCTTATGTCTTTCCTTCTTGGCATTGTGTTAATACACACATGCATGCTCCAGATTACTATAACTTCTGCAGGTAGATAGAAAGATAGATGATGAGCTTTGTTTGACTTGACTTATTTTGGATTTGACGACATTTGCATACATACATACCCCTCCCTGAGCTGACACCTTATCGTGGTGGAGGGGTTTGAGTGTTCCAATGATTCTAGGAGCTCAGTTGTCCGGGGCTTAAGCCCCTGGTAGGGTCACCCAAGACAAACAGGTCCTAGGTGAGGAGCCAGA
>JAOWBL010004304.1:0-11274 GCA_028564865.1 Zenarchopterus dispar | reverse complement strand
TATATATATATATATATATATATATATATATAGATAGATAGATAGATGTGTGTATATGTGTATGTGTGTGTGTGTGTATATATATAGATATATATAGATATATATATATATATATAAAAAAAATTTTTCCCTAACAGAAAGAAGAAAACCATGAAGTTATCTCGAGCTTTGTCTGATCTGGTCAAGTACACGCGGTCTGTGGGTTTTTATGACATTGAGGCTCAAGGTGAGCAGATGTAGTCATTCTATACCTCTGCTAGCTTTTTGAATAACACGATCCTGATCCAGCAGCTGCACTTTTCCTAAATATTCTACCTGAAAAAATATAATCATTTAGATTCCATAAATATACAAAATTTTTGTTTCATCACTCGACTTACAGATCTCATGAATGGCAGATCACATGGTCTTCTCTGTGGCAGTAGCTCATGAGGGTTAGAGGGGTGGGAATGAATTAGATTTTTCAAATTTACAACAGAGATCCTTGTCATGATTTCTGCCCAGTTAATCTGTGGAATCATTTACTGACTATGATTCCAATCGCCATCTGATCAATCTATACTGACCTGATGTCAACTATAAAATAGTAACAGTGATTTAATTTAAAAAGAATTTTAGATTCAAGTGTTAAGTCAAAAGCTGTCAAGTTTGCATTAGTTGCTTGGTCAAATTTAGTTATTTTCCATCTGAAATTTTTTCCAGTTTAGTTTCTCCACATTACTGAAAATGACTCAAACCTGCATTTGATCATTGCAGCCAGTTGCAGCTGGCAGGTGTCATCACTGAGCGAGACTAAGGCCCACCAGATGATGCAGCAGAAAACTTCAGGCTTCATCCAATTCAACCAGCGACAGCTCTCCCGTATCTACCCATCCTCATATCGCGTGGACTCCTCCAACTTCAACCCCCAACCCTTCTGGAGCGCTGGCTGCCAGCTTGGTACATGCCTCTACTCCACCACAGAT
Source organism: Zenarchopterus dispar (assembly GCA_028564865.1). Lineage (NCBI taxonomy): Eukaryota > Metazoa > Chordata > Actinopteri > Beloniformes > Zenarchopteridae > Zenarchopterus > Zenarchopterus dispar. The sequence goes on along the minus strand of JAOWBL010004304.1, from coordinate 10,309 downwards.
CTGCACAAACTGCACAACTGTCTTGACAACTTTGCTTTATCCACCTGCCAAATCAACTCCAACAGTTAGACAGAATATTAATGAAATGTAGTTCAACCTGTTCACAGTAATGGAGTGAAATAATTTATATTTCAGTTGCACTCAACTACCAGTCTGAGGGTCGAGTCCTGCAGCTCAACAGAGCCAAATTCTACAGCAATGGCAACTGTGGCTACATCCTCAAACCTGCCTGCATGTGTGAAGGTCTGTACAGAAAAATAAGTTGTGTTGTTTAACTCAGACCTCCAAGAAATTTTCTTTTTTTTTCTCCATGTTTTCATGGTCTGTTTCCAACAGTTCTTCTCACGTTGATTAGTTCTAGTCAATAAACTAAGGCTGAAGTACAGATCTTACTTTGAAATGTGAAAAATGTGGATGTAAATAAATTATAATTAAAAATTTACAAAAAAAAGATAGGCCTTCTGAATATGGATATAAAGTTTGTCATTTACAAAAATGGCAATTTTAAGAAACTGAAAACAATTTCGAGATCACAGATAAAATGCTTAACCTTCTTTTTAACCACCTCAGGTGCCTTTAACCCAAATTTGGAGGACCCTGTTCCCGGTAGAATGAAGAAGCAGCTGGTACTGAAGATAATCAGTGGACAACAGCTGCCTAAACCCAAAGATTCGATGTTGGGGGACAGGGGAGAGGTAGGATGCTCATGTCATGTCTAGTTGTAGTTATTATTATTATTATTATTATTTTGCTTTTAAAGTAATTAAAAACACCAATGCTAAACAAAATGTATGGTGCTTCTGATTATCAGCTAATCTTGGAGAAATAGAAACACTGGGCCTTACAAACCAAAGTTAGCTAATTAAATTCAGAGATGATTGTGGAGAGGTGAATTGTGAAGATTTGAGTTGATCAGAGAAATGTGAGACTGTAAAGGAGAACATTTAAGGAAAAAAGTTTGAATATCAGTTTGGCCTGTAGACTACAAGTTTTAATAGTATGAAAATAAAAAGAAGTGAACTCCAGATGACTCTGGCTGCTGCTTGTCTCTGTTAAACCACCTGACTGAGAAAAGTAGTGGGGGTGGGAACTTTGGTTTATGGTTGAATTTATTACTTCCTTTAAAATATTAAGGTTGCCGAATTGATTATTTTATCAGAATCACTTTATTGCCAATCCCAATAAAACAGGTTCACAGATGAGGAAATTGCCCTGATGTAATGGTGCAGACATAACATGAAATAATGGAAAAAGTAAAGATAGATTGAAAATAAAGCAAAATAAATCAAAATATAATGATTATTAATTACATCTATATATTAATAGATACAATTAATATATATTAAAATATTATATTAATATTCAGCAAGGATCTACAGGAACTTGTGCAAAATGTATTCATTCACTGTTTCATCTTTACCCTGCAGTGTGAAGCGCCTCAAGGTGACTTTTGTTGTGAATTGGCGCCATATAAATAAAATTGAATTGAATTGGGTGGAGAGTATGAACTGTTCTTTAAAATGAAATATGCTATAGAAATAAAATTGAATTGAATTGGGTGGAGAGTATGAACTGTTCTTTAAAATGAAGTATGTTGTTATTTCAGATCATTGACCCTTTCGTGGAGGTGGAGCTCATCGGCCTCCCGGTTGACTGCTGCAAAGAACAGACCAGGGTGGTGGATGATAATGGTAACACCTAATAGTTATGAAATTAATATAAAACAAGGATCAAATCTTTCTTGTCATTTTAAAAAAACTGTTTTGTTTATAAATTGGGACAAGTGCATTGAAATTAATCATACAGTTTGTGATCTTTGTTAAACTGGAGTTAAAAGTTAAAGGTACTCCAAGAGCACTTCACGACACTCTGGCCAGATTTATCTGGGAAGTGGTTGATAAAAAGAGTTGTAGTTTGTCTTTCCCAGGTTCTTTTACATATGTAGTGACTGAAGCAATACATTGTCTTTATGTGATTGTCTTTTGTGTTTGAGCCTACCTGTATGGGTTCTGATGAATAATTGATGAGTTCAGCAAGAAGGAAAAAAGTGCAGGGACAGCACCTCGCTACCTGCTGTCTGTGTCTCCCTCAAACTCTGAATAATTGATGAGTACTGAGCTCATTCTCTGATTTTCTCCCAGTCTGCCTTCTCTGTTCTGTCTGAACTGTTTTATGTCCCTTTTCTCTGCATAATATCACCTTTCTTTCTTGTCACATCCTTTCTGACTCAACTTGTCTTCTCTTCCTGTCCTCTCCCTCCTCACCTACTTCCTCTATTCCATCTCCTTCTCTGACCCTTCTTGGAACGATTTCTCAGGGTTCAATCCGATGTGGGAGGAGACTCTGGTGTTCACGGTCCACATGCCAGAGCTGGCCCTCGTGCGTTTCCTCGTGTGGGATCATGACCCTATCGGCCAAGACTTCATCGGGCAGCGCACAATTGCCTTCAACAGCATGATGCCAGGTAAGACACCATGAAGTACCTGGTTTTATATAGAACTTGTATTCAATGTAACATCTGAAAACCTTGATGTTGCTATATGGACTGTACTTCAGTAATACAATAGTAGCAGACTTGGAAATTGAATTTGCTTGAATAAAGGGGTAAGTCAGTCAAGAAGGACCAGTAGGAAGGAGTGTTGTCCTAAATATCATTTATATTGTACTGGATTGTGTTTTCTATCTCAAATGTCCTCACAGACTTTTTTTGAAATGATGATACCTAAACTACACATAAGCAAATGACTAACTAAACATGCAACAGAAATGTCAGTCTATATACATGAGTGTGTGTGTGTGTGTGTGTGTGTGTGTGGCAAGATGGCATGTAATGTAAATGGACAAGATGGCGGACCAAATCACGTTAACGAAGTCTCGTGATTCAAAATGGCGGATGATGTCACGTAGTGACGTAATCTTGCGTGCTTGAAGATGGCGGACGAGAGTCCACCATGTGTTTAAGAACAAAGGAAATCTGAGGCCTTATGGTCGAGATAAGCTTGCACATGTGACAGTAGACAGAGGAAAAGTATGAAAGTTGGTGTGATTTTTTTACTACCTGTGCCCTGGTTGCTCCGCTGCTTCCCACACAGGAATGAGAGTGTGAAGCAGGCTTCACCACACTCCCACTGATCTTTAAATGGGTACACAGCGGTGCAAACGGCTGGATGGTAAGGACACACGCCCAGTAGCCCAGTTAGAGGCTAGCCACAAATCCCACACAAACTTAAACACTGAACGCAACACTCTTCAGTGGACTGCCGGTTCGCTTAAGTGAATGCTAGCAAATTAAAACAACCAAAAGAGAACAGAATCAATAAGTACATCAGTAAACACGTTCAAACTTAAAGATCTAAGCTATCTCTGCCCTGACAAAAGCCTCTTACTTGGGTTGCAATGGAGTTGGTCGGCATCCTCGTGGGTTGAAAGAAAGACCCAGTGATCCTGGCCACGAGCCGATCGCTCGTTGGATTTTTATGCTCCACCGGTAATCTGGATGTCAGTGGCTCCTTTGCTCCTCTCCCTCTAGCTCGCTCCCTTTGGAAGATGAGGGTATGGCGTCGCTGGCAGCCGGCCTGTCCTCTTTCAGAGGTTGTCTGAGCCCATTCGCGTCATCTGGTTGGGCACAAATCCTCTGTTCCGGTCGTTGGGGCCGTGGAGTGTCTACAGATCGCTTTGATTGGCGAGGGTAGGCCAAAAATGGGATCACTGGTTCTTGGTAACCAGCGAGTTCTCACAGACAGCTGGGTGGAAGGCTCCTTGGCTGATGGCTGGAGGCCCTTCTCTGATTGGGTTGCAGAGGCCTTGCTTCGGGTGGAGAAGGCCTCAGGCGAGTTGAAGAAGCCGAAGAGAGGCAAAAGAGCCGAGAAGATCAAAAAGAGAAGACAGAGTCGAAAGAGAGCAAGGAAAGGGAGTTCCTGCTATTTATAGACAGCTGGAGCTACTGCACGTCAGCAGGGACCCCTGCAGATTTTCAGGGTCTGTGCCCAGTGAGGATACCAATTCTTTATCTGAAGTTGTCATAAAATGTAAAGCCTGCTGAAGGTTTTAGCCATGTTAGCTTCTTTGTTTGAGACCATGCGGCTTGTGGATGGGTTTGGGCCTTCTTGGTTTCAACACATGACTGTGGCCCAACAACAGAAATTAACAGAATTACAGCCTGATTAAAAAAAAAACCTTTTTGGTTTCAATTATTCGATTTTACAACCATGATAACTCTCACCCCCCTGAACGGGAAAATGTATGTAAAGTATTCAATTTATTTCTAATATGATTAGTTGGCAGTCGACTCAGCCAGTGGCTAACCATTATCACTTTCTCATCCATAACTGTCATGCTACTGGGTTTAGTGAAGCAACCACACATTTGTATTAACCCAATGTTGGCTAAATGTGACAGTCATTTTTGATATAATGGTATATTCTGCTGTACACATCAGATGGCAGCTCTGCTGATATTTCAGTGGCGTTCTAGTGAAGGAACTGGGAGTCGCAGCTAACTTTGACTGACATATGATGTGCTTCCTAAACAACATGGCTGCTCCCCATCCAATGAAAAATGGGCTTCAAAAACACTCTTCAGAAACCAATGGGTCACATGGCTTATGCTTTGTTTTTTGGGTTTGTTTTTTTTTTTTGTCTTTTTTGAGGCAGGGAGGTTGCTTTTTTTAAACAGTGTATGGATGAGATGAAGGATGTCTTACAAATACATGGCTGACATCACTTCCACCTCTAAGTCACAATGAAACTTAGAAACATAAACATAAACTTTTTTTAAAAAAAGCTGTGCAGTAGTAGAGTTTAGTATTGGCTATAACTGGTTCATGAAGATCAACATCTTTTTCTTTTTTTTTTTTTTTATTTAAGCAGAAACAATTTGACAGCACAGGTTTTACAAGCCATGATGTTTGACGTTTGGTCTCTCTGTCCTGTTTGTGAGCAGGTTATCGGCACGTATACTTGGAAGGTATGGAGGAAGCTTCCATCTTTGTTCATGTGGCTGTGAATGACATTACTGGTAAGGTAAGTACTACTGAGGAAGTCAGTTGAAAATCTGGAAAGCTCTTGCCTCTAAAACTAAAACATCAAGACAGAATTTTACGTTTTCAGAATAATAGGAATGTGTGCCTGTATTGAATAGAAATAGCACTTCTGGAAAGACTTCATAACATCCTACACTTTCGGATTTGATTGAGAACAGTTGTACCAACCTCATTCACATCAAATCCTTTTGGTTTGAACTGAAATAAACAATACAAATAAGTTAACAGGAAGAGGGAGACCTTAGTGACTGTCATATAAAAGAGACAGTGACCTTTCAACAAAAAAAAGTAAAATACTTCTTGATCTTCTATCTTTAATGAAATATTTGTCTGTAATGAAAATTGCAAGATCCTGGAGGAGTCTCTAAATGTCAGTTGTTGCTTTTACAATCATCACCTGAAGTAAAAGTCTCCTCCTTATGATGGTTAACATGTTTTTTAGCATCACCAAATACCAGCTGGATATCTCGTATTTAGACAAACTGATTAACAGCATTGTATGTTTTGACTGTATTGCTTTCTATTCAACTCAATTTATTCAGTTATTTTCTCTAACTTGAGTAAGGCCAAATTTTGTTCACAATAATCATATTTGTCACCTTTAAATACAGCAGATGCTGCACTCACTATTAATATTTATTTATTTATTATATTTGGTCTTTGTGCCATTTCCAGCCATGCTGTTTTTGTTCTGACATCAAAGTTCCTCCTTCTCAGCTCTCTGTATGCCTCTTCTGGTGACTTCCATCTTAACCCACCATCTTAACCCATATTGTTCTCTTTCATTCTCTCTGATTTTCAACGTCTTTCTATGTCTTTGTGATTTCAGTGGACCCCTCTTTTATCAAACGCTCCATTTAGAAGCAGGAAAATTTTAGGAGCCTTGAAGCTGCCACTCAAAACTCAGGTGTAGTGAGACCCAGTTGGCATCTTGCATGAACAACTTCCACCTTATTGATATTCCAAGAGAGCACACCATTCTTTCCAACCAACTAATAGCATTGAAAAAGTTAGGCCAGCTCATGCCCCACATGAGTTATGAAGGCTTGACCTCATTTTCATCAACCCAAGAAGTAGATCCAATGCTGTCAACATCAAAATTTTAAGTAAAGAGCTGGATAAGGAAAATGGATATCAGAAAATCTGTCAGGCTTAGTATCTTGTTTTTCTTTTTTGGTTGTTTTTTTTTGCATGTAATCATAGCCTGTTTAAGAGGAACAGACAAACCTCCTGTGACGTCACCCACAGGCCAAGTGTAATTTTGAAGGTGCCATATTGAAAATAGGCAGATCGAGCAGTCTGGTTGGAGCACGTCCACCTTATATTAGTTCATAGTTAGCCAGGTTAGCTTGACCGACGTGGCTTATGGTAACTTATGATACTAATAAAAAATTTATTTGCATTCATTATTATCAAACCCCTCCAAACATCCTCATTTCAAGTGTTCCCTATGGAAACATCTCCCAAAAAGCTTGCTGCTAAAGCTTAAGTTTTACCTCAGTGTTTCCCAACCCTGCTTCTCGGCACACACTGTTTTAGATGTTGCCCTGCTCTAATGCACCTGGGTCAAATTAGTAAACCAATGACAGACTTGTTCAGATCTTTGGCCAGCTGACAGTGATCCAGTCAGGTGTGTTTGAGCAGGGTAACATGTAGATATCCAGGGCAGTGTGCCCCAAGGAACAGGCTTAGGAAATACTAGTTTGGCTGACCCTCAGTCAACACAAGCTGAGAGCTGCTTAGCTAAGTTCTTTCTTAGACCCTTTCAGAGCAACACACATCCAGCCACAGCAGTCTGTTAATATTAACAGAACAACAAAATGAATTGTCTTAAAAATTTTGACATTTAAGTGAAAATTGACTTTTGAAGCCAGGCCTCGTGGTCAGTCAAGGAACTGCAATTTTTCCTATTTCCTTGTTGGCTTCCACCCAGAAGTTGGAATGTTGGCACTTGTATTGTAAACCCAAAAGACATTAGAAACAGATACATTTATACACCCAAATTAATAAATTAAGCACACAGAAACTGTAGAATATTTTAGAATTATGGATTGAAAAACGTTCACATTTGTAAATGCTCTGTGAATTTCCTTGTTGTGGGATTAATAAAGGAAAGTCTTAACATTAGAGCTGTTGAACACCATGCTTTAATTTCTTTAAGTATATGTAAATATCAATAACAACCACCACCAAAAGAACAAGAAGTTGGTGGTAACACCGAGTGTCTCATCTGCCCCTAAATAACATGGGAGGTTAGGGCATTTCAAAAGTTTAAACAAACCTTTGCATCTTTACTCACATATCACTCACTCAGCTAGAAATATCTTTTCTTTTTCATCTTTGTGTTTGCTGTTAAATTCTCTTAATCAGTTACGGCAGTGGTCAGCTGTCAGACTAATTGGATCTACTTGTTTTTTCTCTACAGTGTTCTTGTCAGATCAATCCTCTTTTGATTTACCAGTAGATTGCATCAGTTGAAAAACCTTGCATTCAATTATAAACTGCCCAAGGAACAATGCTTAAATTTCATAGCTTCCAGCACGTATTGTTTCCTCAGCAGATATTCTGTTCTGAGACTATAACGGCTGTCCACAGATGTGTAGGAGCTCCATCATCTAGTACTTTGAATCCAGCTGGAATTCAAAGATGGTCTGCATGTATTACAGCTGAATGATCATGTAACAGTGTAATATATGATCATTCTAGGATCTTTCTTGAAATTTCTTAAGTAAATGCTGTTAGACAGAGTTTCCTTTGAAGCATGCTCACAGTGCAAAAACTGCTTGTGTGTTACTGTCATACTGCAGTGTGGACTTGTGCTCCATAAACTTAAGCAAGAATTTTTCTCACCTCTGACTTATTTCCCTTGAAGATTTCCTTTGTGTGTTTTACCCTAATGTGTTGTTGCTTTTTTGTTTTTGTCAGGCCAGAGTAGCCACCGGCATAAAAGGGTTGTTTCACAGAAACTCAAAGCAAGCTTCCCTGGACAGCCATGCTGCTGTACAGCACAGCCATAGACACCCGTTTGGTGCTCACCTCCTGCGCCGCACTGCCAGTGCACCCACCAGAGGTCAGTCCAAAATTAGGAAAGATTTTCCAGAGATTCCCATCAACACCAAAGACTACAGCTCAGAGGGTGCCAGTGAGGAGCGCAAGTCTGAGGACAAAGACAAGGCCTCTGCTGCTGCTTCTTATAAGTTTACACCACCACAACATCACAATGGGGATTCGCTTGGATCCCACCCAGCCAAAGGCCCCTGGGACCACCCTGACACAAATGGAGCTTTTCAGCCAGATGAGGGTAAAGGTAAGAGCTCATGCTTTGATCAGCGATTCCCTATGAGTGAACCTCTGAAACGGGCCAGTCGTCTACGTTTTCATGATCCATTGGACATGAAGCCAGGGATGTTTGCACGAGTGGCCCTTAACAGCTCAGGTAGGGTGGGAATGTCTTCCAACTGCATCATGTGTGTGATTGGCTCCAAGGAGAGTCCAGAAAGTCAAAGAAAGGGTCAGGTTGACGAAAGACAGGAATGCAAGTCCAAAAGTGCAGATGGGGAGAGGCAGGAGAGAAGTATATATTCTTCCTCAATCAAGAGACAAGTTCCACCAGAACCTGCTGCCAAGCCTCAGTGCCAAGCTGCGCATACAGACTTAAAGGAGTTTCCTACCAAATCCAGGTCCAGCATGGAAGACCAGTTTCAATGCTCACCTCATGCTCTCCTTCGAAATATACCTTTTCACAGATCTAAAGCCAGGCAAACTCTGGGTTCCCAGTATTTACGGCCTCAGGTTGAAGTGTCACACAAGAACCCCCGGTCTTGCAGCATTCCCCGTAAACATTCCCCCAATGCTATAACACCAGCACCGGGCTTCAAACCTGACTGTAAGGCCAACCTCTGTTGGCAACAGCAAACACCGCCTAACTACAGTGCTGTTTGTGGTCCTTTGCTGCCATCATTGACAAATGTTAATATAAATGAAGCTCTCTTGCTCAGTGACAGTAGCAGCTGTGACAGCTTTGGCAGTCTGAGCAGCTTGGAGTCGCCTCCTATGCTGCCTCCACGATCTGTCCTCGACAATCGCAAGAGGGCTGCAGGCACCCTGCAGCGAGAGATGAATGCCCTGTTTGCCCAGAAAATGGAAGAGTTGCGCCACAAGTCCCCCATGTTTTTTGCTGGTAAGATGTACCCGAGGAAGTCTTAGTGATAACCTGGTAGATGCTGAGTTGCAGCTAGCAGAGATCATAGACTCGAAGTTAGTTTCAGTGTTGTAGTTCGTAGGTAAGAAGTTCTCCTCTGCTCTGCTGTGTTCCTGTTTGCTAAAAAGCTCTTCAACCCTTGTGGCAATGACAATATGAGATTAAATTTAGTCCATCCTTGTATTTCCTTTATCAATTTAGATTTCAGCTCTAGTTCTTGTTCCTATTATCTTTTACATTTTAATTGATTCTGAGTTTGTCTCTACCCAATGCTACACATACTTGACAGATGAGAAAAGTGGTAAGTTTTAAACCTAAAATGTAGGTTTAATTTTGATGAGAACCATCTAAATTGATATAAATACTCAACTTTCTGAGCTCATCCATGGAAGAGCTCAGTAGTTAGGTGCCCCCAGTTCAGTTTAGATATCTAGATATTTATTTCTGTTTGCTTATGCAAACAACTGAACTCCACAATACATTTGTCAGCATTTTATAACTTTTATTGTATTGTTACTGCTGACCTCACCTTGCCATGGGTGGTGCTCTTGATCCCTGAACTCATGAACATTACCCATAATTACGGTTCAGTAACTTTGGCTGTTAACAGTAGCAGGATCGTATGTAGATGAACTTAACTGTGTGGCAACGCTTCAGATTGAGTGATGAGGCAAAATCAGTCTGCCAAATGTGCAGTTTTATCACACTGGCACAATGGCATAGAAAAATCACCTGGGTGCTGCAGGATATTTTTGACAGTATCATCAGTTGAATACAATTGACTAATTACTAAAACTACCCAAAGCTTGTTTAGGAACCTTGAAAATCTAAAGTGGAGGGAAATCTTAAAATGATCATTAGTTTGTGTTTCTTGCGTCTTTTTTTTTTTTGTGTGTGTGTTCTGTAACTCAGTGTTGTCATGTGACATTTTCCTGGTAAGATCCAACTTTTATAGCCTGTAGTTTGTTTGTGTGTGTGTATCTCGCGCTCTCTCCCTCTCTGTCTCTTCATATATATATATATATATATATATATATATATATATATATATATATAAAGCTTTTTTT
>JAOWBL010004303.1:0-11275 GCA_028564865.1 Zenarchopterus dispar | reverse complement strand
AGATAGATAGATAGATAGATAGATAGATAGATAGATAGATAGATAGATAGATAGATAGATAGATAGATAGATAGAATCAGTATTACAGTTATTTCACAGTCATGATCTCCTGTCATCCTCTCCCCCCCTTGAAGGCATCTTTGAAAGAATGCATTCAAAGGATATGCAGTTTTGCCCATTAATTTTTGAAACTCATGCAACATATATTTGTGCAGATTTAACTGCAAGGACCCCAGATTATTCCATGCACAGTGCCATATAACAGCTGTCTTTATTAGTTGTCTTTATTTGTTCTCTAAATCACTGGTTCTGATGCTGCAGGCGGCAGGCAGGAGGACTGCAGATAAAACTTTCTTCAAATGTATAGTCAATTCTGTACTTGTAGACATCCTCAGTGTTGCAGCAATCTATTCTGTCCAGGTGAACACTCAGGGGGTATCTGTCATCTTCCACCACACTTCTTCCATGATCATGATTTGCCTTCATCCATCTTCTATACCCAGTGAATCCATCTACTGGGTCACAAGGGTCTGCTGGAAGCAATTCTACCCCATTTCAGGCAAGAGACAGTCTCACCAGTCCATCACAGGGCCACATACATAGACGAATAACCATGCACACTCACACCTATGGGCAATTTAGAGTCATATACATGTTTTTGGACTGTGAGAGGAAACGGGAGTACCCTGAGAAAACCCATGCAAGCATGGGGAGAAAATGGAGAACACAGAAAGCTTCCTGCTGGGGCAGGAGTCTAACCAGGACCATTCGTGCTATGAGGCAACCTGATTTCATCCAATATGATGAAATCCCATTTGACTCTGTGTGTTCTTGCTTTTATGGCAATGAGAAAAGAAAAAGATACAGACCAAATAAAGAGGAGATCTCAACCAAGCAGTATTGACTGACTACACCTAAAAAAAGCAAAATAATGAAATTCTCAAAAACCAAATATGCAGTTTAATCTGAAATGCCACATTACAGGTACATAAACCAACTTTTTAGTGTAAGTGAAACTTTGCAAAACTTTCATTTCTGCTTTGATAGATATTTAAGGTGAAATAGTACTTCTCTAAATTTATCATTTACATTCATGACAAGAAGCCTTGTGTGTAAACAGGTACAATCTTTTTGCAGGTACAGTATGCTTTCAGATTTTTCTATAATTTTAAGTGTCAGAATTTATATGAGACTGACATTGACAGAACTGGAACTGAATTTCAAACTGTCTTGATTTTGACTTTGCTAAAGAAATGCTGTCTTTTAACTGTTCAGGTTGATGCTATTGTAATGGCTGTTAAATAATATTGTTCTTGTCCTGTTGTTTAAAAGTAATATCTTTTCCGTCCCATCTTGTACATTGGCTTCTGCAAGAAACATTTCTGCAAAACTACCTTTTCTTTTCTTTTTTTTCACTAAAATTCTGCAAACAGAGATTTTATATTTAATGAAACAAAAAACTAAATTTCTATACTCAGAATACACACATACCTTATTTCAAAACCTATTCATTTATATATTTGTATTGATATTTCCCTACAGAAGATAATTACACTGTTGATCCAGTTGACGTGCACAGCAATTGGTAAGTTCACAGACTTTAGCTTAGCCACAAAAAACAACTAAAGAATAATAAAAAAAATAACCAAATCAGTATCCTGACCTTGAACAAAATGACCAAAATATATAAAATATACACTAATTAGCCATAGCATTATGGCTACTCACTTAATATGTGGCAGGTTCTACCTGTGTCTCTAAAAGAGCTCTGATCAGTCAGAGTCTGGACGAAGAACATCTACGGGTGTCAGAGACTGTTTGGTATTGATATGTTAGAAATAGATTGTTTAAGCCCTGTGTGGGTGGGGTCTCTGTGGATTGAGTCCTATTAGACTGATATGTGGAAAGTCTGGAGAACTGATGAGCAGCTCAAATTTTTTTTCTTTTGCATTCTATCGGAAATTCCTAAAACACACACAAAAAAAAAAATTGTTAAGAGGCCCTGTTACAAACTGTAAGATTTCAGGGTCCTCTCTAAATCCAAAGTCAGAATGAAAACCAAACTTAACAGAAATAAAGCCAGAAAAATTAAATAGTGAACCTATCACTTGAAGAAAAAAAAAGGTTGTAAAAAGAGTGAAACTGTGGTAACAGAATAGCCAAAATGACAAAGGCAGTGCAGAGGTGGGGGTCATAATAGGCCCACAGCTGACCTGCTGAGGGAAATAGCTAGTGCAGGGAAATTATGTTGCCATGTTGGGGTGGGTAATAGGTGTAAAAACAACATTTGTGACTCTAGAAAGCAGATATTCCAGAAAATTGTATTGTTTAGTCTTCTTACTTATCGGGGTCATAATGTTATGCTGATTGGTTTATAACATTGGTTCTCAACTAATTCATCTTTGGGACCCACCATCACTCCTTAATCACAAACCTCAACCCAAATCAAAGAACATTTTAAACTTCACAAATGTATTTAATGGCAAGACAGCACAGTTTAAACTTTAAATTGTACAGAAATAACACTGCATTCATCCACAAACCTGCAACAACAGTTTTGTCAGAAATATACAGCTTTACCTTAACTGAGGCAAAGACCCACAACACACTTTTGGCCCTGATCCACCTATTGATAATCACTAGTCTATAATATATTATTGGTTTGAAAATCAGTTGTCCTATCAGCTCTAAAACTTTCAAAGCAACTTAAATTAATTAATGTAATTAATTAGTGACTGCATACCATATGTGATCTATGTGACTGCATACCATAAAAACCAAAAAAAATGAAAGGTGTTTGTTATCAAGGAAACAAAAAATGATTTTTTATTGAAATATGTGACAATGTTTTTTTTTTAATTCTCTACCCTCCACCCCCACCCAAAAAAAATAGGCTTTCTTCCTGCAAAGAAAAATGGGCACCACAGCTGACTATGATTATGATACTGACTATCTAGAAGAGACTTGCAACACATCCACCATCATAGAAACTGGAGTGATCTTGACTTCTGTGTCTTTCTGCATTGTCGCTATCCTCAGTCTGCTTGGCAATGTCCTGGTCCTTGCGGTTCTGGTTAAATATGAGAATCTCAGATCCATCATCAACCATTTCATCATGAACCTGGCTGTATCAGACCTCCTCTTCACCGCAGGTCTGCCCTTCTGGGTCCACTACCACATACATGGATGGACCTTTGGGGAAACTGCATGCAAAACAATCAACTTTATCTTCTATGTTGGCTTCTACAGCAGCAGTACCATCCTCATTCTGATGACTGTTCACCGTTATGTGGCCGTCATGTATCCTCTGTCTAGTGTTATGTCCATTACAGGCTTCTGCAGCATTGTGGCCACTGTAATCATTTGGGTTGTAAGTGCTGGTCTTGCCAGTCCAGCCTTTATTTTCTCTCGAGTAGAGAATTCATACTGTGGATATTTGGAGCAGGAGCAAAAATTGTGGGAGATCTACCAGCAAAATGCCTTCTTCATACTGAGTATTGTGGTGTTAATTTTTTGTTATTCTCAGATACTGTGCCGCCTGCTGCGTCCTACTGTCAAAAAAAGAAAAAACAAAACTTTAAAGCTAATTTTCATTCTCGTGGTTGTTTTCTTCGTGGGTTGGGGACCTTACAATATAATTATATTTTTAAAGTCAATGTCTCTTTGGAACACTACAGCTATATATGCAGGAGATTGCAACTATTATAAAAGACTGGACTCTGCCTTCTACATCAGCCGACTCTTTGCCTTTTCACACTGCTGCATCAACCCTGTGCTTTATGTGTTTGCAGGGATTAAATTTAAGAGCCATTTGAAAAAAATATTGAAGTGTGCAAGCCAAAACACCAGCAGCATCTCAAACAGACAGAACCGACTCACCATCACATCTCTAGCAAGTGGTGATGACTTCTCTCACGAGATGAATTAGTGATAAGTTTGACAAGCCATAGAGTAATGTAAAAACAATTCACTTCTGCATTTAAATTTTGGTGTCAGACATACTGAGAACTTTTGATTCCTGTCAAAACTCTCATTTGGTGAAAAGAGCAACAGCCCTTATTGCTGTTTGTCTATTTAAATTGCCAGTAACAACACAGCCAATTCAGCTAGAAACTTTTTTTTTTTTTTTTTTTTTTTTGGGTTCTTAAGAATTTTCGAGGTGTGACACCCAGATGCCAGCATGTCTTGAAAGACAGGTGAATACGAATAAAAGATGTTATACTACAAAAACGAAAAAAAGGTAAAACATTCACTTTAGACACTGTTACCTAAAGGACTACAAGGGACCACGTAAGACATTTCCCTTAAGTGTTTTAAACTTGCATTAAGGCATATTGGTGTTAAAGGATCTATTTTAATCCAGAGTGTAACCTTTTCATAAAATGGCTTCAGAGCAGATTCAAACCTCAGCCGGCTGTTGCTTGTTTCACATTATGTCCATTAAATAACTGCAGTCTTGTCACTGAGAGTATGTAATTCCGAAACTTCTTCTGTGTATATTATTCTTAGATGTTGTGCACTTTGACCATGTGTTTATATTTTGATTGTATTTTTCATGAATGATTGATTTCTCTTTAGTAGGGGATCATAGAAAGAGATTATTTTTTAATTAATTGTTATTTTGGTAACTGTATTAAATGCTTTGTCATGTGTTATTTTGTGTTTTAAATCTTGTTTGATTTTAATGCTCTGCTCCATTTCAGTGTTTATGTGTAAAGTAGCTTAGAGTACAACTGTGTTTGAAAACTGTAAAGCAAATAAAGTAGAAGTTGAAAAAAGAGAGATGGGTTTTGTCACCACAGATTCAGAAACATCTGACATCCCATTTGGCACTGCATGTTTTTGATCTTCATTTAATCAGAAAAGGCTTAGTTCAAAGTAAAAGAATATATGTATCCAGTTGTATTTTGCTGATATATACAGAAAATAGATGCACACAACACCAAAAGAATTTTAATATTTCTCTAAATCAGCTGGAGCTACCGGTAATAAGAAACTGAAAATACTCACCTTCATTGCAGTGATGGTGGCGTTTGCACATTCAATTTTGTTTGTGGAAACACTTCTAAAAATCATCTGCTCATAGCTGACTTTAGAATTAAGGGAATACAATCTCAGATGAACTGCCTGTTTTGTCTTCTTCTTTAGAATACCTTTGTGTTGTTTGACTTCTCCAATGCATGGCAAGGTAAGGCAACGTGTATAAAGCAAGGCAATGCAAGACAAGGCAATGTAGGGCAAGGCCAGATAGGCCAGGCAAGATCAGGCAAGTTTATTTGTATCTCACAATACAACAACAAGGTGATTCAAAGTTCTTTACAGAGACATTAAAATATCATCAGATAGATATATAGATAAAGAGCAATAGCTAAATGTAGTAGTCAAAAGATAATCTCAAGCTTAAAACTAAAAGAGCAGATATGGAACCTTATTAAAATGCAGCTGAGAACACGTGTCTTAAGCCAAGATTTAAATAAACTGACTGTTTCAGTTGATCTAAGGCTTCTTTGGAGTTTGTTTCAGATATGTGGAGTATAGAAGTTGAACGCAGCTGGTCTGGTTCTGGTTCTGACAACTTATATAAAAAAAGGAAATAAAAAAAGGAAACTGTGACCTGAGGGTTCTGGAAGATTCATACTGGGTCAGGAGGTCACTGAGGTATTTTGGTTCTAAACCATTCTCAACTTTATAGATCAGGATCAGAGCTTTAAAGTCTTTAAAGTCTTTGACGGACAGGCAGCCAGTGTAAAGACCTCAGAGCTGGACTGATGCGGTACACTTTTTGGTCTTAGTGGGGCCTCAAGCATCAGAGTTCTGAATCAGTTGGAGTTGTCTAACTGTAAGGATGCTGTTACAATAATCAAGCCTACTAAAGATTAATGCATGGACTAGTTTTCCAAGGTCCTGCTGAGACAACAGATCTTTCATCCAGCAGACCCCCGTGACCCAGCGATTGGATTCAGCGGGTGTAGAAAATGGATGGATGGAACTATGATGTATAGGAACTACTGGCTTAGCTTATGCTAATCTATCATGCTAATTAATAATACATTACATTCATTCTGATTAAATCTGTCTAAACATCTCCATTTCAAATGTTCAAATCATTCAAAACATGAGCCATTTTACTGACTCCCCTTACATAAATCCTCCGAGTAATGGTGTAGAAAAAAAATCCAGTTTACATGTTATGTTTATCTGTAAAAGGTAATCATAGGCTTGTCATTAACTATGATTAATCAATTTTAACATGCATATGTTTGAGAGAAAAAAATTCCCTTATCTGTCATTTTTTACAACGAAATGATGGATCATTTTCTCATTTCAAATCAGTGGTTTTAGTGGTGTGACTCACAATAATTATTGGGGAACTAGGAGCCCATGTGTACACGCTCTACGTGACAGACTCACTGACTCAAATGACTCAAAAACTTAATTAACTTTGTGTGACTCATATAAACTCAAGTCAGTAACATATACTGTTTCCTATCACTACTGTGAAACACTAAGTAGTTTAAGTACTGGCAGCTATCTAATGGCTATGTCTGCAATCAATCAAAAGACCAACGCACTTATACATTGATTTGTTGCTTCATATTGTTTTACCTAATGTGGTACAAAAACATTCAACCCATTAAAGATGTGATGGGTGTGAAATCTGACTACAGAGACTGAAACTTTTTTTTGACACTGCATACACTTATTCCTGCTGCAAAACATGGGAGTTAATGGAGATTTACTTGTTTTAGAACCAGCCCACAGTGGTGCGTAAAGGAAATTCAAATTTCTTATTAAACACAATCCGGAAGACCAAATGTTGGCTCTGGGTTTCCCATGTAACATTTAAGAATCGTGATGCTGCTTCTTTGCACTTATTTTGAGAAAACACAAAATAACTTTAAACCACCATCACACAGTCTCATTATTAAACTGTCTCTTTTTTTTTTGAAAAAGGAGTTAGTGATAGAAATTTAGTGAATTGAAAAATGTACTTATGTCCAAATGGTAGAGAATTAGGTGGAAAAAAAAGTTGTTCACAGCTAAAGGTTTATGTGAAAGACTTTATCTGACTATCTTAAATTACCACCAGGCAAGATCCCAGCTGCAGACTGTGCAAAGATGCCCCTGAAACAGTCCAGCACCTAACAGCAGGGTGTAAGATACTGACAGGAAACAAATACATGGAACACCATAACCAAGTAGCCGGTCTAATGCACAGAAACATCTGTGCAGAATATGGACTAGAGACCCCTAGGATCCCCGTGACCCAGTAATGGATTCAGCGGGTATAGAAAATGGATGGATGGATGGACCCCTACGATACAACGGTGAAACTGAAGCATGTAAATGTATGTAAAACATTGAAGTTAAGATGCAGCCTCTACTTGTTGACACAATTGAAATGAATCAATGTTGTTACACATAAAAAATTACAATGTTTCTAGAGTCAAATTCTTTTTGGCCTCAAGCACCTGCTAATTCAAAAGAATTTGCAACACTCTGTGAAACTTATGAAAGACTTGAAAACTCCACATACATCAATCATCAACAACACAGAAAAGATGAACATGCCGGGACGGCAAAACAGGAAGAAAAAATAAAAAAAAACCAAAACAATATGCTTACCTGTCTGAACCTGTTCTTGTATTCTTGTGAAATAATTCTTGTATTCTTGTGAAATAATTCTTGTATTCTTGTGAAGTAATTAAATAAATGGAAGCTTGTACTGTGTTTTTGTATTCTTGTGAAGTAATTAAATAAATGGAAGTTTTATTACATCAGATGATTGTAAATGAATAATCTAGTAACAAATACATTCATCTAAATAATAATAAAGAATAAAATAATGAATATACAACTCTGACATTAAAAAGACAAACATTTCCTCCTTCATTATTTTATGTACATTTCATTTCAGTCAAACCTGTTGCTGAACAGCTTGGGTAGCTTAGCAGTCAGCCACAGAGGTGAATAAGGTTTTCTAGCTTCAAACCACTTAAATGACTTGACATGAAGTAGTTTGCAAAAAAAAAAAAAAAAGTGCTCAGTTTATTGGGCCAAGTCAAAGCTGTGGCAGTAAACTGTTATTTTGTCTTGACTCAGTTATCAACAGGACTGCAGAAATAATGATCATACAGTGAGGAAATTATTAAACTATGAACCATGCTGCAGTGATTAAATATTTAAAAGACTCTAAGGACAGATAAAACATTTTTCAAGACACCACCATCCAGTTACTCTGTTTCAGCATCAACCAGTGAAATGTTGTTTCAGGTCGGTGATTTCACAGCTGACTGCGTTTGTTGGAATAAAAGTAGCTGCAAGAAGCCAGTTGCTGTTATTTTGTTCAAACTCTCAAAAAAAGTAGAAAATAAAGCAACCAGCAAAGATAAAACAGGAGACACAGAAATGAAAGTTAACCAGACTGAAAAAATGAGAACAATGAAAAGAAGCAGGAAACAGGAAGCCAAAACTGATGTCATCATTGTCTGTTGGAAATATACAAAACCAACAAAACACACAGCTGATTGAGCGTGTTTATAGGAGCTGTTCACCAATTTCATCTAGCTTCTCTTACTCATGAAAATACTAGATAGAGGGGAACTATAGTTTTTCTATAGTATTCTCCAGATAAGAGGAGAATAAATGAATCCCACGGACAGGGGAGCATGTGAGTTAGACAACACAAACTACAAGGAAGCAAATGTTTCTTCAAACTGGAACTAATATGCAAATTAAAAAAAAAAAAAAGTAATTTGTGTTTCTTTCCAGGAAGAGGACTTTGTTGTTGTTGCCATCAGTTCATTGACCCCTTCACTGCTGTCCAGTATTTTGTCTCACGGAAATTTGTAATAGGAAACAGAGAGAGGAAACAGAAACAAATAATGTATTAGAAACAAATAACATAATCAGGAACAGCTGCATCTGCTGGGTTAGGGTTAGGGGTCATGGCGTCCTGGCTTCACCCATTGATTCCAGACTCTGCTATCCAGCTAACAGGCTACACTGCACAGCGCCATGACAGGAATAGCTAGTGGCCAATGGCCGATTTAGCTAATCCTAAATCGGCCATCGGACTTTTACATCATAGTGTTAGCAGTCAGCTGACCAGGCACCCTAATGCTGTGCACATCATTGCTGGGGACTTTAGCCATGTGGATTTAAAAACCGTGCTTCCTAAATTCTATCAGCACGTCAAGTGTGCCACCAGAGGAGCCAACACATTGGATAAAGTCTACCCAAACATCAAACAGGGCTACAGGGCCAAATCACAACCACACCTGGGCCTGACATCTCTGTTTCTGATCCCAGAAAACACCCCACTCAGTAGAACTGCTCTCATCACCACAAAGAAGGTTAAAACATGTCCAGATGGAGCCTTTCAGCAGCTCCAGGACTGCTTCAGGAGGACTAATTGGGACATTTTGAACATCTTGACCTGGATGTGTTTAGTGACAGTGTACTATGTTATATCAAGTACCGCATAGACATTGTCACTGTAGATAAACGCAATCTGGATCTATCCCAACCAGAAGCCCTGGATGACTAAGATGGCTCAGAGACTGCTGAAGGAGAGGAACACTGCCTTTAGATCTGGGAATGAGGCTCTCTACAGGACAGCCCGGGCCAATCTAAGGAGGGGTATCCGAGAGGCCAAGTCAGACTACAGGTGGAAGACTGAGGACCACCTGAACAGCAACAGCAGCAGGCAGGTGTGGACAGGTGTCCAACACATCACTAACTACCAGACCAGCTATGGAGCCTCGGGAGGGGACATATCACTGACAGAGGAGCTGAACCACTACTTTGCCAGGTTTGAGGTGGAACAGCCAGTGGCACCCAGAATTCACCAAAAGAGCAGCAACAGCCCCAACAGTCCCAACTTCACAGTGGGGGAGCATGAGGCGAGGTGCAGTCTGTGGGCTGTCAACCCATGAAAGGCAGCTGGACCTGACAGCATTTCAGGATGTGTGCTGAAGGACTGTGCAGACCAACTGACTGGAGTCTTCACCAGGATATTCAACCAGTCCCTCTCCCAGTCCATCGTCCCACCCTGCCTGAAGTCCTCCATCATACTCCCTTTGCCCAACAAACAGACCATCACCAGTGTCAATGACTATAGACCAGCAGCACTGACCCCGTTAGTGATGAAGTGCTTTGAGAAACTCATCAGGAACTACGTCATGTCTTTCACCCCCCCCGCACAACTACTATTCATAGACTTTAGCTCTGCTTTTAACAGCATTCTCCTTCATTGACTAGTGATAAAACTGTTGGACATAAGACTTCCACACTCCACCTACCTCTGGATTAAGGACTTCCTGACTAAATTCACACAGAGGGTTAGAGAGGACCCCCACTTGTCCACAGCCATCAGTCTCAGCACCGGCTTCCCTCAGGGCTATGTGCTGAGCCCCCTGCTCTATACCCTTTACACCCATGACTGCACCCCTGCCTACCACAGTAACACCATTGTTAAGTTTGCTGATGATACCACAGTAGTCAGTGTAGTCAGTGTAGTAGGTTCATCTCTGGGAGGGCATGAGTCCACCTACAGGAACAAGGTGGAACATCTGACAGAGTGCTGCAGGACCAACAGTTTGCTCCTATACACAGTAAAGACCAAGGAGCTCATCATGGACTTCAGGAAGAAAGCAAACAACATGCACCCACTCACCATCATTTGGGACTGTGTGGAGAGGGTTTCAGACTTCTTCTTCCTGGGAGTCAACATCAGAGAGGACCTGAACTGGGGAATGCCCTCTGCTGAGATAGCGAAAGAAGGCCCAGAAGAGACTCTACCTCCTGAGGGTTCTCAGGAAAAACAACATCCCTGAGAAACTGCTGATGACCTTCTACCGCTGCACAGTAGAGGGCTGACCTACTGCCTCTGTGCATGGTTCAACAGCTGCACAGTGGCACAGCAGAAAGAGCTCCACAGGGTCATACAGGTCGCCCAGTGGCTGCCCTCTCCCTACACTTGAAGATCTCCACAGTTCCACAGGAATATTGAAAGGATCCTAGAAGACCCGTCACACCCTGGACACAAACTGTTTGAATGCCTGCCCTCAGGCAGATGTTTTAGATCCATTAAGACAAAAACAAACAGATTAAGAAATACCGTATATACTCGCTCATAGGTCAACCCGCTCATAAGTTGAGTGTGATTTTTTGGACATAAAGAGATATCAACTTGTGTTAATTCAGTGAACTAAACCAGATTCAACAAAACTTACATTTTCTGCGATGGTGGTTGTGAAACTATGCAATTATC
>JAOWBL010004301.1:0-11277 GCA_028564865.1 Zenarchopterus dispar | reverse complement strand
TATATATATATATATATATATATATATATATATATATATATATATATATATATATATATACATATATATATATATATTTTTTTTTTTTTAAAGAGTAAGATATTTACAGAACTTAAATTCCATAAATTATGAAAGACTGGCAACAGAGGTTGCAGTCAAATAGCCCCTAATTCTGTAGGGAAATTTTAAAATATCTGCAGGGATATGGGGGGGGGGATTAACCTTGTACCGTGAAGAGATTTTGACATAGGTTTGCTGTGTGAAGTGTTTTTCATGAACTGTGATTTCTGATATTTAAATGTAATCAATGCTCACGTGGACTGTGCCTGAGAGCCTACTGGGTTAGTCTGCCCAGCTGGCTCCAGGTGTGATTCCCAGCCTCAAAGTCTTCCCTCCATCTCTGACCACTATTAAAAAAGGCCAGTGGAACCACAAAATCATGACAAAAAAAAAAAAAACGCTAATGTGTCTCTGTTTCTTCGATTGCTTTTCATTGAAATAAAATACATAATGGCAACATTTCATGATTGTGTCAGACCTTGGTAACTTGTTACATTGTTACACTGTCAACCACCCTGGGGTTGATTACACGAGTTTGACCCGCTCTCGTCCCGTGTGGAAGTGTAACTCTTTCCCTCTATCACGTATATCTCTTTCTTGTACAGTCTAACAAAGTAAGTAGTGACCAGAGCAAGGTCTTAGCTGGTGTCAGTTTTTTTTTTCTTCGTGACACATAGGAAAGTTGGAGGATAACACAGTGTACTCGGGCGCACCGACCAGTAATTGGTCGACGTCTTCCCAGTCGTCACAGCCTGTCCAATCACGGGCCAGTCCGCGGGACCAGTTACGATCCACGGTGCTGTACGCCTGTCACGTTGCGCACATGGATCAAATCTAGGTGATCACGCCACACCCAGAAGACCGAAGCCGAGTGCCTGTTCTGGGGGAGCGGCTTGTGTAACAGCTGTATCAGGCAGCGGTACCGACAACAACCAGTTGCGCCAGCACTGCTCACTCTTGAAATGTCCTGGACGCGGAGGAGGCGGTGCATACAGCGGCCTCGTCCTGCGACACCAACCGACGAATAGTCAGACGCCCGGGCGCCGCTTGTGAACGGCAGAGTTTAGAAGCTCATGTTTTTACGTGGCCGGCTCTCCGAGGAATGAGAGGCGTATGTTGGAGTGTGAAAATGGGATTGTTTTTGCACGCCGTTGGCTCTGTCACCCCCACGGAGTCCGCAGCAGAGAGGGTAAGGCTGTGGAGTCACAAAAACAAGATTCTCCCACGGAGCTGTCGGTTCATTTCCGAATAAGTTAGCCGACTGTCCAGCTACACGTTTGTTAAACGAGTTCACAACAGCCTCGGTGTTTGTGCCTCCCAGAGTATCGACTGAAGTTGGGTGTAGACTTTCTTTAATGAACTCCTCTCTTTTTAAAAGAAGATGTTAGCATGTTTGCTAGCTCCGGCGACTAGCTCAGCTAGCATTATAGAGGCACAAACACAAGGCCTTGCTGGGTCTTGTTTCTGTTTCAGGACTGACATTTCACACAAAAGTGTGCACATAAACAGTCAAAGCAGTTCTTCAGGTGCCAACATGGCCATGCAGGTAAACAGAGCAACAGGTGTTATGGGTTTGTAACTGTCTCTGTTAGCAAAAACTCCTAAGTTGGTTTTTAAAGTCAATTGTTGATCTGTGTCCAGATTAAATCATTGTCAGTATGTCGACAGTGTCATACTTGAGTTGGTGTAACTGTAGTGAGTCTGTAGTTAGGTTTATTATGAAAAGAAAAATATATTTGAAAAGGAGTCATTTCTTCTTGTAAATTGGGGAAGGAAAGAAAGATCTACAGTTCTGTATAAAAGGTAAATTTTAAGTGAAAACAGTGATCTTAAGTGCAACATTTCGATGTTGTTCAGACTGTTTTTTGTTTTGTTTTGGTTTTTTTTTTCCATCATCCCTTCTTTGAATGCGAGAAACCAAGTTTGGTTTTTGTTTTGGAAAAGAAGAGTTTTGCCAGACAGGTAGAGCCATCACCTGGTTGTTTTGTTTTTGTTTTTATGGAAAGGGTAAAACCTTAAGACTTTCACAAAAATGTACTCCAAAACTTTACATTTTGCGCAACATTCATGAGTGTCTCTCACATGTGTTAGAGACCCATATCATGTGCATCAGTGCACCTCACCTTACTACTGGGACTGTGGGTTCCTTGAACTGTTTGGTGATCCTAAGTCAGATGGTTATTCTTTTTGAGGAAAGAGAAATTTCCAAAAAAGAAAAAAATGTGAGAAGGGACTTTACCTATAGTTAATTTTTGATTAGCTTGTGCACAGAGAAAGAGGAAATATTTCTATATCTTTCACTTTTTCTTTTCTGTGATGGACTGGTTAATTTTCACAATGACACTTCATGTACAGAGACTTCTCTGAATTCTCAATCTTTTCATCATGTATAAAATTTTGTACCATAAAAGATATAAAATCCCTGGTTAATTCCCTTAATTAGTAGGATGGTTTGCTATCTTGGCCTCTTGAAGAAAAGTGAAATTTTCATTTTTAACTACTTGAAATAAATGATTATGTAGTATGTTTGGTATTTGGCATTATTATTTAAAAGTATTAAGAAGTTTTGCATATAGTTTTTACGAAATGTTGGACATTGTAGAAGACTGACACTGCCATATCCAAATTAAATAGAAAAGTCCATCCCTTCATCCATCCATCCCCACTTATTCCAATTTTGGGTCATGGTGGTTTTCTCGAGTGTATTCCAGTTCTCTTTGGGTGAAAGGAAGTGGTACACCTTGCAGCTAGTCAGTCACAGGCCACAATGTACGTATATAAAAATGTCAGTTTATGCTTTGGAGCATATAGAAAATGAAGCAAATATAATATATAGAATGTGAAATTGAAGAATAAATCATCACTTCCTACAATGTATTATGTTGGATTATTTGTTGTTACACATTTATTTTTCAACCCCCATCCTTTTTTTCCCCCATTTTATCTTTTCATTTTCTCTCTTTTAATCACCTGTGGCTTGTTGTATAATTCTTATAATTCTTTTTTTAGTTGATAGACATGTCTTTTTTTTTTTGTTTGCACTTTTCTACATTTTTTCTACACATTTTTCCCCATGTGTGTGTTATTTTTTTGTTTCCTTTCAAAATTTCAGTGTCCTTTGCATTTGTACATGCGTTGTTGCTTGCTTGAGCAAATCTGAGGGCTGTCTCTCAAACAGTGTCATAGTCAGCTTCTACCTATTGATTGATTGATTACTGGGGTTCCACCAGGGCTCACAAACTGGAAGTAGAAAAATGATACATCCTGTAATGCTGCTACGATATGATTAGCTTGCTGTTCATCAACTGTGACCACTTCTGCCCTCTCAGTCACCAAAGGATCTACTTAAAGTACATTTACTTTTTATGGAGTAGGAACAGGAAGAAAAGGGCATGCTACATGCCTGTCTGCTTAGCTCGGACAGCAAATTGCGCTCCCACCTACTGGAACTGCTATTTCCCCTACTTCCATTGTCTGTATATGTGTGACGAAATGAGCTGACATATTTGTCCAGGGAAGAAAGCCCTCTCCCTATTTCTGTAATAAACCAAGATCTCATACCTTATCTAAGGGGGAGACGGAGAATGTTACACTAAATCTGAAGAAGTCAAGATATTATGCAAAAAGGTAAACTATAACAAAAAAATTAATTTTTGTTCCTTTTTAATTGACTTAAATGAATCTTAACTTACTGCCATCTTTACAGACAGTAAAAATGTAAGATGTTATTTTCCTCCATCAATTTCAAGTAGTTTACAGTATACATGTGTACAGTAGTCACCATTGGATTACTGTATTGGAAGTGGATCAAAAACACACATCCATGTTAAGCAGGAATTTTTAGAAATATCTGTTCTTGGGACAACTTTGAAATGTTTTGATCCAATTCTGATGTTGGCTAGTGTCTATCAGTTTTTGCATTTGTGATCTACGGCGCATTCGAAACACACTTTTCTTTTTTTCCTGTTTATTATTAAACTTCTGCAGACTGAGCTTGTATGGACAGTTTAATCATGAAAATGTTTTTGCTGGTGTAAGACACAACAAAATGTCCTGTAACCATCTTTTTCAACTATTCCCACAGTCCCGTAAATGCCACTCAAGTTGGCATATTTTTCACTACATTGAATGTAGAGATTGTGTGCATTTAACCCTGAGTTATCTCCATTAAGGCACAGCAGCACTATGGTTGATCCTTGTTTTTCTCATTTTTTAAAAAAATTTTTAATTCTTCTTTCTCTTGGATTCTTGACATAGATGAGCAGGTATTGTTGGTGGGGATTCACTCTGAATCTGTTTGCCCTGAAGTTCATCCATTATGATTGTTGCTTATTCATCTTGTAAGATAACATTTAAGGCAAGTTTCAGACTGCACTACTATTAACGTTGGCAGTTTGCCGTGCTGTTCAGGCTTCATTACTTCCTTTCCTGTAACCTGGAGTCTTGCGATTGTAGTGGTGTTAACACTATATGAATGATCAACAACAAAGGGTTCACACTCCACAGTCTGAGTGTGAGTGTCACTCATCTGGTCTCCAAATCACATTTGTCCCAAGCATGTAGTAAATAAAGTGAAACCTTGTGCAAAACCTCAGTTATTCATTGAGGAAAGAAGCAAATATTCAAGGTGTTTGTGTGATGATTTTTGTCCAGAACACAAATGAAAAAAGAAAAAACAACAAACATGGCTAAAGGAATGGATTAGAACCCATAAGCAGCATTGCTCATCTATGCTAAAGAGGGCAGAAATGGAGTAAAAAATAGCTTGCGATGAAAATGTCATTGCCTATTCAAATTGTGGCATGGTGCTTTTGTTTGAAAGTTGCCTTGCAGGATCTCCTTCAGTGACATCAGTCCATTCCTTACTTTAATTAGCTGTAGCCTGAATTTGATTTTTTGACAGCTTTGGTTTTTGTCAACATTGGAAGATGTCATGGTGACTTGTTGGCCAGCGTCTTTGAATAGTCTTTCAGTTGTTCACACATAATGATTTGAGTGCTAGTGGGCACCCACCGACTGCTCACCTGTTGGCACCTTCTGCGAGTGTGGTTTCAGTATTTTATCCAGGCAATATTCTCAGCTTTAATTTGGTTGATATTTAAATATTTTTAAGTGTAACTACATATTGCAGCTTCAACTTGCAGGTGGTATAGCATTTCTTTATCAAAGCAACAGTGTAGTCATTTAATATCTTAACGATTATCCAAACTGTGCATTTTAAAATGTAGCAGACCTCTACTGGGCATGCAGGGTTTAGCCCAAATGCCAACCATGGCGTCATACTGGTGCGACAACAACAAACATGATACTACCAGCATCAACAATGGAGGTCATCCAGCAGGGGGGGTTTTGTTCTGTTTGGCTTTTGGTTCCTTGTATGTGCAATACATGCTGCTTTGTATGAGAGAAGGCTGCAGGCGGTGAAGAGAAAAACAGCCAAAAAGAGAAGACTATTATATTGACTGAACACCAACTTGGTGTGTGTGTGTCTGTGTTGTTTTTTTTTTGTTTTGTACTCGCTTTTGTTTTGACCATTTTTCTGTCCACCAATCAGCAGATTGCAATGTCAGTAGCTCCGCCCTAACTGTGCCATACCATTGTCCTTTGGAGCTACAACGGAAGGGGTCCAGAAATTATGCAAAATATACAAAATACCATTCTCAGCCGTACTGGCCCTGACCAAACCACTCGGTAGAGAGGTGGCCTTTGTGGCCCTGCAATAGACTGACAATCTGTCTATGCCTTCCTTTCTCCTGTAGAGAGCTGGGATAGGATCCACTAGATCCTTGTGACTGTAAATTGGGCTATGTGGGTATAGATAATAGATGAATGGATGGATGTTTGTTTAAAAAACAAATTTTTTTTTAAAAAAAGGAAAAGACCAAAGTTGAGACAAAGTTAAACAACTCTTATTTTTTATTCATTTTCACCTGTTAACATTAAATGGTGCATACATCAGCAGGGTTTCATACATAACCTTGATTTTTTTTTTTTTTTTTCCTGTTTTTCCCCTTACACAGAACAGAGTACCATAATTTAAAAAGTCAGCAAGGTTCTTATGTCCATGGGCTAAATTGCCAAGTCCTACAGGTCTTTGTGAAGTGGATCAACTTAGTCTGTGTAGTCAGCACAGTTTATCTCCAAACGCAGTATCTAATAGCTACTAAGATTTTTTTTTTTTTTTAATATTCTGCTCATTTCATCAGCTTCTTATTAAACCTGATTACTTTCTAATGCACCAATAGTTTCAGAAAAGGTAATCGGATATCTCTTTAATCTGGTTGCATGACATGAGAGGTGAATTGTTTAATTGTTCCATGCTTGGATGAGAGGTGAGGGAATGTAGTCTGTGCAGATTCTTTGCTCATTCACTGTCTGTCAGGATAAGTAAGAGGAGTTGATGGGCTAAGATTTTTTTTTTTTTTCACCCCAAGTCCCTTGATTTTCCATCATACTCATTTTTAAGCAACAGTTTGGTTTTACCTGCATGCATCTTAAAGCCAATTGTTTCTCTGTGTGAGGCTTTGTCTGCCAAATTCTCATTTTAATATTATTCTCGTTTCATGCAGCTCAGGTTAAAAACCCAGACAAACATGATGATCATCTGCATTGTGCTACATTAAAAAGCCCCTGCTTAAAAGGTGGATGGGCGAAAACGGCTGAAGTTATCACAAACGAAAGTCAGAAACAGAAGGTCCTGTGCCTATTAAATGTCTCTATGGAGCTTTTATTCTGTGGTTTATTGAATATTGTGCTGATTAAAGAAAAAATAAATGAGAAGAAACTGATGATCATGCTAAGATTGAGGCTACATTTTCATGTCAGCAGTTTGGGCTGATTTATGGCGTATCGTATGTTACACATCAATCTCATTTTACTGCTCGGTATCTGGCTGTCTTTGTGGATTTCTGTCTGTTCCCTCCTTGGCTCGAACTTGACACACACTTCTCAGCACCTTATCATGCAACTGAGTAGTTAAGTGCTTGCTCTACGTTGCTGCCTGGAAATTTCCGTAAAGCAGTTCTTGCCCACTGTTTGGGCTGGATTGCCAGAGTGGGGGTGAAGGTTTATGTGTCTATGTGTGTACACATACTGGCGTGGGTCGGGTCGAGGAAGGGAGACGGACAGGGAGAGTTGGAGTACGTTTAAGAGCTTCTTAACATTTTCTATCGATGGGGTAATGATCCATGAGATAAAGAGGACTAGACCAAGGATCATCATGACTCTGAATCAAGGATCTGTACTGGTAATCTGCATGGCTAATGACTGCATTCATGTTGAACTTTTGGGTAATTGCAGTTGCAGTAAGTGTAATTGCAGTAAGTCCAAAGGATTTTCTTACAAAAGTTCATCAATTTGTCTCATGAAGTTTATGATCACAGTATATCTTGGGATTTGTTGTTGTTGTCAATATTATATAGTCTGTGTCTTTACACAAGTTGGCTTATAATTGGTTTGATATGCTTATTTGACTTTAGTCCAAGCTGCTAGTTTGTTGGCAGTTGCAATAAACAATGGTGTGGAAACAGATGCCCTTTTAACCTCTCATGGAAGTTGGCTTGTTACGCCTTCTGGTATTTTTCTTGTTCAGATTAAGCTTTTATGTTGAAAATGTTTTTAGATTTTTACTAACATAACATTGAGGGATTTGTGTTTTCTTTTAATTTAGCAGTTAATTCCACCGGCTGCTCTCTGAATATAATGAGAGAATTTCTTTAGATTCAGCTCAGACATTCACTTGGAGTCAAGGATGTATTTGTTACAGTGGTCAAAGGTCAATGTCACTTTGACCACTCATCCATTTTATTCTTTGGATATTTCAGGAATACCTGGAGGGAATAGAATTACATCTGCCTCAAGCATCCTTGAGGACAGAAGGATTCATTTATCTGAATTTAGTCGTCGGTGTCACCATGACCTCAAGCTTTGGATAATGTGTCGACAAGTAATACACTATTTATGAGAAATGCCTCGAAGGATGAAATGCTACGCTGATGACATACCAAAAAGTCACCTTCACTGTGATGTAATTATGGTCAGCAAAAGATCTTGGTAACCTTATACTGAACTTGTTGGATACACACCGTAAACAACAGGAATTCTGTTTCTGCTAAAAAAGACTCCCAAGTCTAGTATCTTGGAGATTTCTATCAAGGAGAACATCAGACTGCACTCTGTCACTGCCAGAAGAGTTGAGTTCAAACAGGGTGGACCGTTTGGACTGAATACTGCAACACAGAATGTATTACAACACTTTCTGTTTTCATCTCATGAGAAGATTATCACATCAGAATTACATTGTACAGAGATTACTTTCTGTAAACTTTTGCAGTTTATTTTGTCTTTGCTTGTATTCAAAATTTAAATTGAAAATCTTTTTTTTTTTTTTTTTTTAAAAAAATCTTATTGTCTGGTTTTTGTAGAGTGTGACTTTATTTTTTTATAGAAATTGCTAAAACATTTCTTTTAAATAGATGGCGTTTCTTATGCTTGTATTGCAGAGCCTTCTCCGCTGTGAAGGCGTCAACAACCAGAGTTACTTCTGCGAGTCTGGACACTGCTGCGGAGAATCCCAGTGCTGCAGTTATTATTATGAACTTTGGTGTGAGTTACCTTTTTTTTCCCCATCTTTCACATTTCTTTCTGCTATCTAACTTTCCTCTGAATTTTAACAAGCCACAACATTACCTGTTAACTGGAAGCAAAAAAAAAAAAAAGCAAAAAACAACAAAAAAACACTAGCTTCACATTTATAACCTTATTCTAAACTCTTGAGAAACTTCTGACAGAGATGCACAGTCCAGAGACATGGGCTCATATAGTACGTGCAGTAAATGGTACATATGGCCCAAAGAAAATAATAGAACGTGGCTTGAAATACTTTGTCATCCTCAGATTTGTCTGTACAATTTGTTCTTTTGCTGAGGTTGAACTGACGAGATTATGCAACTGTCTTCAATTGGAGGCCACATATATTATCACATAAAACATTTTGTGTCGGTGATAACGATAAGGTTACAGTGTTCAAAAGGATAATATTTAGTAACATTTGGAAAAAGTGTTAGTGGTCTACGAAGCATCTGACAGATGTGTACTGCAAACCAACAGATAAAAACTCTAAATATTACATGAAACAGTGTGACTATTGTGATGTTTATTTCTTGCTTTAATTTATCACAATTGGACATCAAGATAAATTTACTGAATCACTGAAATATTGCGTATTCTTGACAGTTTATCTTCCCTGCATTTTCTGTAAGCAGCTCGATTTATGTCAGTTTGATTTCAGCACTTTAAAACAAGTAAAGTGTGAGCTTAACATTAGTCGGTGTGCCTTGAAATATGTATGAGAATAAAGTGGGGGGTTTTTTTATGTTTTTTTTTTTTTTTTTTTTTTTTTTTTTTTTCTGTTAAAGTCTGGACCCAGCTATTTGTTCAGTGTGTGTTTGGCTTTCAATTTCGAGATTTGGATATCCTTATAGATTTTAATATACTTGGAATCATATACTTTAATATACTACAATGTGACTTCTTATCTGTTAGTTGTCCTACTCGCAGTGAACATCATTTTCACCTCACTTCACGTCAATAATGGTTCATTATTTCCTGCAGTGAAATGTCACTATTTAAGTCTATTAAGAGTGGTAAGCCGCCAACTGCTGAGTATTTTTGCAGATGACAGGACTTGTATTGAAAGTCTGAGGTGTACAGAGTCAAAAGTAATGGTGGAGCTCCTGTGCTGCTGACCACCTGGTCAGTCGTATACCACAATCTCATAAATTGTGGCCTGTTGGTCAGGTAGACTCTAATTTAGGTGATTATCTTCTTGACTTTCCTACATGGTACTGCAGTCTGCACCATGTTAAATACACTCAAAGTGTGTTCATTTTTTGTCCAGCTCTAGTACATTTGCCAACATCTGCTGTAATCCAGAGCTATGTTGGGCCAGATCATTTTAGACATTTATAAAATATGCTTCTTCAGGTAAGATACTTTAGAAATTGTGATGCAGCATAAAGTCAAATAAGGGAGTTCTCACAAAGGACTAAAATGAAGGAGGCTGGTAAATTATCACTGTTTTTGTTATCAAGATCGGATAGAACCTAAACCTCTGTGACGCATGGTGCAATAAATACAACTCATACAGTGAGCAAGTATGTGGATGTTTCATGTGGGTAGAACCAGATGTTTTGCAGTACTTGATCTGCTGGGTTATGTTTGTGTTAGCTGCAGGCACTTTTTGTTGTATCATCACACAGATCTTGGAAAAAAAACATACTGTGCAAAGTTTTATCACCACATTATTTCTCCCTTGAAATATCGGTCAAAACAATCAGATTATTCACCCTTTTCATTTAATTAAAATTGAACAATAAATATAACTCTTTTGATGTCCTTTAGGGTTTTGGCTTGTGTGGGCGATCATCTTCATTCTGTGCTGTTGCTGTGTGTGTCACCATCGCCGCACCAAACACCGGCTGCAGCAGCAACAACGGCAGCATGAGATCAACCTCATAGCCTACCGTGAAGCTCACAACTACCCCTCTGTGCCCTTTTACTTCAGTAAGATCCACCACTCAGACACTGAAATTTAGTGATGATGAAGTTTAACATATCTTCAATGTGTGCTATTGATAATGTACTTCTGAACTAAATATCTTATTTGACAAACCAGTTACATAAAATCTCAGTATTTAAAGCTGCAGTAGTTAACTTTAGTGACCATTGTGGGATTTTCTTTCTTCAATATAAGGATACTAAGAAATGTGTACACCTTTTCTTCCAATAAATTTCACTGCCATAAAAATTTCATCTTGTGAAATATAACTTTAAAGCAGCCAGAATAGAACAATTAGTTTCTAACTCTTTTTGTTTAATTAGCTTTGTGCTTGTCATTTTTGCAGTAGGACATAAACCTAGTCATCTGTGTTACTGAATTGTATTATACTGTCTGAACCCTGTCTTCAGTTGTTTTTTAATGCTCATATGAAATTATACTGTGAGTTGCTGCCACAATGTGAAGTCCTCAATGCTCAGCTTGTTATATTTTCCTGTAACTTTAAACAGTGTTATGGTAAGAAGTCTGTAGAATAATCATACATCCAACAAAAACTGGAGTTTCTGAATTAAAGTAAAGCCAGAGACATGGCATTATTCACAAGTTAGGCACCTTTACATTATGGAAGTGTGTGTGTGTATAATATAATATAATATATA
>JAOWBL010004299.1:0-11278 GCA_028564865.1 Zenarchopterus dispar | reverse complement strand
CCAGAAGTTTTTCATATATCAGCTGATCGGTGTCGCTCAGATCTTTATTGATTTTAAACCCTTCATTTTACTGTTTTGTTTTTTTTTTGGTATAACTTATTTACACTTTCAAAAGAAGACAGTAGAAAACAATCAGAAAAACACAAAAATAAACTGTTTTAACAACACATTAAATCATCTTTACGTTTCCCGTTCGCCGTCATTTGACCTGCTGCCACGTCTCACCCCGGAGGTCCCCCCCGGCCGTCTCACCCTGAGGTCCCCCCGGCCGTCTCACCCAGAGGTCTCCCCGGTCGTCTCACCCTGAGGTCCCCCCGGCCGTCTCACCCCGGTCGTCTCACCCGGAGGTCCCCCCGGTCGTCTCACCCCAGAGGTCCCCTCAGTCGTCTCACCCCGGCCGTCTCACCCCGGTCGTCTCACCCTGAGGTCCCCCCGGCCGTCTCGCCCTGAGGTCCCCCCGGCCGTCTCACCCCGGTCGTCTCACCTGGAGGTCCCCCCGGCCGTCTCGCCCCGGTCGTCTCACCTGGAGGTCCCCCCGGCTGTCTCGCCCTGAGGTCCCCCCCGGCCGTCTCACCCCGGTCGTCTCACCCTACGTCAGGCATCAGGCTCCGAGTCTGAAGGAGTTTAGAGTCATCAAAAGGAATAAAGGTCTACAGATCTGAATGATATTTTAATTCTCCGGCATTTGTGGTATTGGGAGACGCTGCAGCGACATACTAAGACTGAAATGATGTGTTTGTTTCTGCAGCAAAACAAAAGCATCCTGTGACTTCCGAGAACAGAATCCCTGAAATAAAATAACCAAAGATTTGAAACTGGGAACCCTGACGTAAAGTCCACCTGCCACGACACCTGAATCCTGAAATCTTCCTCTTTTTGTTTTGGGAACTTCAACTATTTCTGATTATATTTGGATAAGAAACAGACTAAATAACGCCATCTTGTTTTGTAACTTTACACTGTCAGGACTGAACCGACTAAATGACAGGATGACGTAGAAATATACAGCTTCACAGTTACTCATTTAAGTAGACACAAATAAAAATCTATTTGAAAGTAATTCCAGTTAGAGCCAGGCATGAGCCATCCTGCAGCAGCTTCCTGGAGCCTTTTGGTTCAGAAAAGTCTCAGATCTCCACAAATGCCCGTTTCCCTCTGGTGGTTCGTGAGTTTGGAGTTTGTTTGCAGGTCGGGGGGAAGCGGTTGTTTCTGAAACCTCCTCGGCCTGCGTCGGCGGGGTGATCACAGACTTTGGTTGATTGTCTCTGTGCAGGAGGTCCACCATCAGCTGGAAGATCAGGATGTGTTTCCTCTGCAGGAAGGGTGAGTCTCCCGTCCTCCAGTATTCCCAGTTACACTTCCATCCCTCGGCGTTTTCAGTTCAGCATTTAGTTGTCACTGAAGTCGCTGACGCACTGCTGCTTGAGTTTGAGTCCATTTTGGCGACGAGCAGCCTCAGAGAGTCTCCCGATGATCGGATCAGCTCCCTCCCACTGAAACGAAGACAGAGCCGACCTTCAGCTGTGACATCATGGCGGCTGGTTTCGCTGACGAGCGTGGAGTTGTTTTACTTACACGGTGTATTCCATCCCCACCAGGCTGATGCCGTTCACGGCCAGGATACGATCGCCGGTTCGGAGTTTCTGACAGCGAGCAGCCGGGGAGTCGGGAACCACGGACTTCACGTAAATACCGCTCATCCTCAGCGGCGTTTTCTACACAAACAGGAAATAATCGATGTGTCACTAAGAGCTGCAGAGCGATGAGTTTAAAACAGAGGAAGTTGTGAAACAGTTAAAAGTCACTATTTTCATTCCTGCTACATAAAGATTATTTGTAAACGTGTAAGAGTCTGTAAACACTGATCGGGCGCTGGGAAGCAGGCGGACTTTACCGTTCCATCTACGAGCGCCAGTCCAAGACCGTGAGGTCCTCTGTGGATCTCCACGGTGAACACTTCCTCTCTGTCTTCTTCTGCTTCCAGGTTTCCTGTCTTCCTCTCGGCGCTTCCTGCAGCTGAACAAACAGAAAACTGGGATCACAGACGTGTCTGAGAGACGACAGCATCACCCCCCCGGTTTTAAAACCGTGGATTTACGCACGTTAACATCATCACAGACATTAATACCATGAATTCATATTTAAAATTTGGTCTCAACTCATCCAACAGAAGCCACTTAGACAGCTGACCTTGTTTACTTTTTCTGCTCAAATAAAAGTTATTTTTAATATCAAAGAAGCTTTAAATAAAGAGGCTCCCACTTCAGCTTTATTTGCCGTCTGTCAGTAAAACACCCGTCAACACGCCACGATCCTGCTGAGCTGCACCAGCGCCGCCAGCCTCGGTCAGTCCGACTGGAACCAGAACCAAGCCGGCTGCAGCAGGACCGTCCCGTCTACCTCGGCCTCATGTGATCGTCCTGTCACGACAGCAACAGTAACCTCCACCTAAAATAAAAATAACATGTCCCCACCCCCGCAGCTCCACCCTTCCTCCCCTCCTCCTCCTCCTCTGCAGCCGATCTGCCCCCACGCAGGACCTGCGCTGAACAAAGCCACTGCCGATTAAGATTCCACGCATCAACCCAGCTGTAAACTCCCATGACGGATGGCCGGCGCTCTTTTCTCTCCTGACATCACCACCTCTCAGTAACTCCTCTGGACAGATTATGGGATTACCAAACTTTGAAAATAACATTTGTCCGCTGGTCACACATGGGTGATGATGATATGAAGTCCCCAGCGAGACACAAACAGAAAACACAAACATAATCGGAATAATTCATCTTGTCTGGTGGAAAACTGGAGAAGTTGCTCCCAAAACAGCATGTTTATGTTTTTATTTTCTAAAAACCAATTTGATCCTTTTTTGAGGTTAAAACAAACAAATTATCAACTGAAAAAAACAATAATGAAAATCTTAAACCATCTAAAAACCTTTTTAAGGCTACTTGTGGTAACACGTCTGATACTAAGATTTACAGCTGAGATTGTGGCTGATTAAATTAAATGATCTGAAATATCATCAAATATCTTGTTGTTAATTTCCATCCAATTAAATACTGAATCTGCTGACCAACAGTTGTTTCTTGTGCCGTATAAACTGGAATCCCGGCGAGGACGGGCTGCAGCAGATGGCTCGGGTTCCTGTAATCCTCAAAGCATTTAAACAAATTGCTCTCAATAAAAGTCGTGAGAAAACAAAACCCACAGAGAGTAAAGACACCTGATTAAGATCCTGCAGCTTAAACGCCCACAGAAGCCCACAAACCGCTCCGTCAGGACAAGACGGAGTAAAGTCACATGACCAAAGGTGCTGGAGATCAGAGGGAGCGCTGGAGACCACCGGGCCTCCCGGGTCCTGAACCCGGCTCACAAGTACTCAACCAGAAGACAAGAATCACGCTCTCTTTAAACAAGTGTTCTGAGTTTAGCGCGTGTCTCGTCTAAATGGGCACTTCATGTTTTATTTATCCATCTGATTTCACTAGTGGAGTGTTTTTGCCTCTCAATAAAGATACTGTAACTTCTATGTTTGTGTGTTGACTGGGATGATGGAGAAAACCCTTTTTTTTTTATTGGTGGCTGATGGACCTCGTCTGTTTTCTAACGCAGGACGACTGACAAACACGGCGTCTCCCTGAATAACCTGCTTCTGTCTGGTGAACTACAACGACAACACAAACACAACGACATGCTGACTCCTGGTTGCGACTGTGCTGGATTTTATATTCTGATGACGTCAGAAACGGTCGTGTTTCGGTTGTCTGGTTCTGTGTTGGACCTCAAAATGAAAAGAAAAGTGGATGATCAGGTGCTCCCAGCATTTCTTGTTCTTAAAGGTAAAACAACACGAGGAGGGGGTGGAGTTTGTTTCCTTTGACCCCCCCAGGACATGACTGAGCTGTTTTGGGGGTCGTCATGCTTTATGGTGTTTTTGGGTGTAACGTTGGCCATCGGGTCAGTGAAACACTGCCAACGAAAACAAAGCATGGAAATGAAAGAATCTGGTTTAAAGAAGTGACTTTTCTAGTGACTCCCGCTCAGATGACCTCATGGCAGCGTCCATAAACAGTAGGGGTGGGGGAGGAAGCTGCCTTTCCTTAGCACAGTGAGCCCACCCTGCGTAGGCCTGGATCTGAAATTCCTGACCTCCTCAAAGACGAAGGGAGGAGGGCGTTCCACGGCTTTCATGTCGGGGAACTGCCGGGACAAATATGCAGCTGCGCCACAAAGTCAGGTTCATTTCTGCGTCCCTCAGTCGTGTCAGTCAGAGACGGTGGAAGTGGAGGAGCGAGCAGCCTGTCAGCTGTCACTTAAGGTTTAAAAAGCTGCTGGATGTCATCACGCGTGTGTTTTTACACTCATGGTTTTTCCGTCTACTCGTCACCACTATCACCTGCTGTTTTCAGGTTTCAGCTCTTAGTGGGACTTTAGAGGACCACGTTAGAAGACCTGGGAGGCCAGGAAACGAACGTTTAGTTTGACAGGGAGCCTAAAGTTATCCTTCATTATTAATGGACCCACTCAAGATTTTGAGTTCACGGTCACATATCACAAAGAAAAGGATAGCAGGTGGTAAATGTGGTAAATGTGATTTTGCCATCAGTTACCTTTCTTTAGCAGACGGGCGCCTTCTTGCAGATCAGCCTCCAGCTCCGCCAGCTCCATACCCTGAGGGGTGTTGGGTGGGGTGAGCAGGCACGATGGGTCCAGCGCCAGGGTCTTGTGGTAGCCCATGTCGGTCTGTCCGGGGAGGGTGTTCTGCAGCTCCAGGCTCTTCAGCTTCTGGGTGAGTACTGCCTCACAGCTGCTGAGGTCACCGTGAGATCCTCGGGTCTGAGCCGGTTCTGCAGAACATTCAGGGTCTGCCTGAGGGCAGGTACAGGGTTCAGAGACCGCCTGATGTGCAGGATCCTGGGGGACTCTCACGGAGGGTGAGGTGACAGACTGGCTGTCTGAGCTCGTCCCTTCAGAGGCCTGAGTTTGGACAACACGAAGTTAATCAATAACAGACGGAACCAAGTTTCTCATTTGCTGACTGCCTCTGGCTTCTAGTTGTGTTTTTGAGGTCAGAGCTTATTACCTGCTCCTCCACACCACTTTCAGCTTGGGTTTCACTGTGGGGGAGCTGGCCAATCAACTCCTGCAGGCTGGCGAGCTGCTCAAAAAGAGCCGGCTCTACAATCGGTTTAGCGAGCTCCAGGTGAAAGGAGCTGCTGGGCAGGATGAGCGGCGGGTGGTTGTCGAAGCTCTCCAGAATGTCTGCTGCAGAGAAGAAGTGGAGACCATCAGCACCACCAACCTGTCAGTGCTCTGACGGGATCAATATCAGCTGGCTGTTTCAGCCAGCAGGAAGTGGTCAATGTCGGTGGAGTACCAGGTGAAACCCCACTGTGGACAACCCCACTGTCCCACTACGAGATGTGACTCTGAAACGAAGCTGATTGAATCGATCGGACAGAAATGGATTACTCTGGAGGAACGACCAGGCTGCATCTCATTAAGCCCTTTAATTCACTAACTGTTTTTTTTTTTTTCATGTTTTAGCTCTTTGTTTGCACTAAATCAGATTTTTCTTCTTGATAAACATAGTTTCCTCCAACCAGCCTGCAGACTTGTAAATCTTAAATCTGTGGTTTGGTGTCTCGTTCCGGTTGTTTCTCTCTGTACCAGATGTTAACGGTGATTGTGTGCACGTTGAGGTGCCAGTGAGATATTCTCATTTAAATAAATGAATAAAAACATGATCAGGGAGCACGTCCTCTTGTTTCAGCAGGCGTAGTTGGACTCTCTCTCTTTATATTATAATGTCATTAAACTTCCTCCAGTCGCTCTAATCCATCATGCGTCTTGTGCAGTCATGCACGTCTGCTGTCAGGTTTGAACATGCAAACTAAACAATAGGTTGTTGTTATTCCTGCTGTACAAGAGGTCTGGTTACTTCAGCTAACTGTAAACAAGGTCATCCAGAGGAGAGAAGAGCTCAAACAACGTTTTCAGTTCCAGAAAAGGGATGAGGTAAATACCTTAAGAGATGTACGGTCGATAAAGTCAAAACTGTCTGGTATGAAATTCTGATTCGTGATCAGCTGGATCTAACAGTCCACGCATTTACACAAGCTGAACAGATGAGAAACAGCGGCATCAAGATCATTTGTGCTTCAAATCACTGCCAATTACTGTTTCCATGACGTCAAGAAGTTGCTCAATGTACCAGAACACAATGTGACGCCTTGAAATTGTTTGTTGTTGTACAATCATCATAAGTGGCAGAAAGCGACCTGAAAAGCTCTTTCATTTGAAAAGCGTTATTAAATCTTTGTGATTAAGCCTTGTCCCGGCAGAAAGGACTTTGTCCCGTCACTCACCGGTCCTGAGCGCAGCCTCGGCTTCCTCTGGCGATGGGCTCCATCCGCTGGGACACGGCTTCCCAGCGCCGTACTCTCTGAGCATGTGGTGAAGCTGGGCCGGTTTCAGAGCAGCAAACTCCGTCCTGAGAGAAGCCCAGGAGGCCTGGGTGAACACGAAACGACGGAGACGTGAAGCAGCTCTGCTCTGAACCCATCAACAATCTGTAAAAGCTTTAGTTTTAGGAAATGAACCACAAAAGAACTTTGTAGTCACTCTGTGTGAGAACCACAGAGCGGCAGAAACAATTCTTTTCCCACCGTGTCCTAACAAACAGTCACTGCTACTCTCTCATTTGCATGTGAAATATTTAAAGTGAATCAACAGTTTTTGTCCCTGTCATTCTGGGGCCAGATGTGGTAACAAAGCCACTTGGGAAAATATTTCTTCCACTGAATGTAATGCCTGTGAAGGCAGCAGCACGTTAAGTTTTATTCGGCTCTCACGGCGGCTCTTGTTGGGTTTTTACGTTCTGTAATGAGAGGTGAGTGCTGGGTTTCATTTAAGTATCGTTAATGGGTTGCGTGAACCGTGAGAAAAGCAAACTTCTAATCATCTCTCAGCTCAGGTTGCTGTGAAAGTTCTTATCATGAGATATGATTATTGTCTTTCCTCAAAACTTACCCAGCAGCACTTGAGAAAGACAGTAATTGATCTTTCAAAGAAAAGGGAAAATAGCTGAGGGCTCCGGAGGCAGGCGAGTCACTCAAAGCGCCGTTCGTGTGATTATTGCACTTCAGACGTGACATAGTTCATTCAGTCCGTTTCCAGATGAATTGGTGGAAGTAAGATTTTACGCCGGCCCGCCGGGGCCACAACACAAACATCAACTAAAGGTTGGTGCTCGAACAACACCGAACACAACACACAGCGAAGTGTAACCTCAGTTCAGAAACAACACAAACATAAAAACTGTCTCTGTTTGTTATGTCTGACATTTAATGTCTGGCTGTCATTTTCTCCCAAAATAAGCCCCAGATGTGTTTTTCAAACTGCTGGCAAAAGCAGTGACGCCACATCGCTGTGGTGTAATTTACGACCGTGCCAGCCAGACGCTTCACTTTTCAAAGCCCAGAACTACAGATGGAAAAACAAAAATCTCTAGAGGGTGTGTGCTTTTTTTTTGTAGCAGCCACAAAGTGACCTCACGCCAGGGCCGGGATGCATAAAGTCAGCAGTCGCCTAGCAACCATCCCATCCCGGGACCAGACGAAACAGAACCAGCAGCAGCTGAGCAGTCGGTGAAAACAAATGTGAGTCGTGCTGTCAAAAAACACGTGTCAAACTTACAAACTGAGAATCATCGATAACACTGAAAATATAGTGTTTTCATCTGTAGTAAAAGTACTTAAAGTACTTAGATACAAGTAAAGAATAACAACGAACAAAAGTATGAATAAAGAGAAAAAAATCTTTCTTCTCATCACTTCAGCCACCCACTCCTACATCCTAATTAAATTGTCTTTTTGTTCTTAAGTAACATCCATCTGACTTACAGTAATCCCTCAGTGTGCTGTGCCCCACGCTGGCGAGCTAAACACATTACCTTAAACCCATATGTCTTACACGGCTGACAGAATCACACGCAAGCTTTAATCTGAAATCCTTATTTGGAGTAGCGTTGAATGAAGGGGTAGGAGAGGAAACATAAATATCTGAGGTAAATGAAGTATATGCACGAGCAGCCAACAGTACCGTGTGATGACATTCAGCATGTCGTCATGCTGCCGAGCCGTAAAGCTGTGACTCAGTAAACGCTGGACTTCTGTGGTCTGTGTGACCTTCTGCATCAGCTCATACCTGAGTAATTTTATAAGCTTGTTTAGCTTTATGACTCATTCTTTAATAACAAACTCAAGGAGAGTTTGGTTTCCTTCAGTTTCACAAACCGTAAACAAGATCTGAATGGGTAACTAAGAGAACGGCGTGCTTAAGGACGGATTAACTGTTAAGTTGGGAGGATACTGCAGGACAGCAAAAGCTGGACACGAGCACAAACGCAGACATGTTTGACAGGTGGCGTCTACGCTCACCTGTAGGATAGCAGTGTCTATAAGATGCATTTACTGTAATAACGTAATGTCTTTAAATGCAGAAATGTCCTTCCAGCTCATAAACGACAACAAACAGCATTTGAGCTGCCGACAGGTTACATATTAGCCAGGTTAGCAGGATAAACGGAGGTCCGTATCAGCTGAGGTAATGGCCCCACCTTGACAGGAACTATGATGTCATGATTTGAACTTTTTTTGTTTTACTTTGTTCCTGATGACTGTTTCCGTGTCCTCAAGGATACTGTAACCATAAACTAAGATCTCGCCTCCACAGAAATGACTTTCCCAGGATTTACAACATCTTTAATCTTGACTATCACAATATTTGGCAACAGGAGCTGGAGAAAGTAGTTATATTGCTGTAGTGGAATAGTTTAACAGGAGTTGATGTAAAGTTTTACAGCTGCTTAAACATAACAGCCAGATCGGTTGTACTGACACCCTCAGGACTATGACAACACTCAGACTGACACAAACATGGCTTGGCTCTCGAGACTACACCCGACTTGGAAAGACAAACAGGAAAGGAGAAACGGATGTCCTCTGACCTGCAGCAGGGTTTCCTTGGGTGTGGCCAGCAGATTGACAGCAGCAGAGAGCTTCTGGAAGAATTCAGTGGCCAGATCTCCCAGGCCAATGCTCTGGATCCAGTCTATCAGCAGGTCCAGATTGGCCCGGACCTGCACACCACGTGACCACTGGTAGAAGCCAGCAACAGACCCTGAACAACCACAAAGTTATAAATGAAATAAACGTCTCATATTGTTGATTTGCAATCGATGGCTTAACAGACCAGGTAACATTTAATAATGTTGCACTTTTCTTCAATATTACGACAAAACAGAACCAGACTACACAGACGTGCCTGTAACAGTAACGGCTTGTGGTTTACTTTATAAATGTTCTGGTAGATGTTCTGTTGAAATATGACAACAAATACAGGTAAATATAAAGGTTCAGACAATAAATATGTTAGTCAACACAGTCCAGAACTATGTGGACAAAAGATGCAGCAGTAATTGACAAGACTTCTGAAATACAACTTAAAATATATTATATTATTAATATCTTATATATCATAAGATATTAATTACATATTATATGATTAATATCTTATATGTTTATCAACAAGCTCACTATCATTTGCACAAAGAAAAAGGCCAAACTCGGTCTGCTAGTGATTGATTTTTAGGAGGTTTAACGTTCATCTTGTTCTGCTTGTTAGCGAGTCAATACTTGCTGCTCTGCACAACAAAAATGACAAAACTCATGGGAATGTAGGTTTGACAGGAACTTAATCATGCTTATCTGGGCCACATCTAAGAGCAATCTCCTCAGCAGTTGTTGAGATTTTCCAACATAATTTCATGGTTGAGTGACATGAAAAGTCAAGGGGTCAAGCAGACATAATTTGTATTGATCCCCTGGGGAGAGCTGGTGTCTGTACAATAATTCATGGGGATTCTTCCAAAAGCGAAATGTCTAAAGAGGGAGGTTCATTCACTGAGCTGAAAGCACTGAAAACAAAAGTTAAAACTTGCGAGAGGGTGAGGCGAGAGCTTACCTCGCTCCATGAGGGCGTTGAACAGTGACGCGTTGATGAAGAAGAACAGGTAGGCGCAGAGCTGTAAGGAGATGTCTGGATGCACCTGGAAGCCCGTGAGAAGCTTCAGCGCCTCTTTCAAAACCTCCAGGATGCCGTCGAGGCCATCAGGCACTCGCAGCTGACCGCTCTCTGAGAACGGGTTCCCGTCCAGCAGACCAGACAAGGCTGAATACATGCTCTGTGGGGAGAAATGACAGCACTGCTGTTAGGAAGCCTCCTCTGCTTCCACCGTTGTACCACTGAAGCAGCAACATGTGATACATCACACCCACTGGAGCAACATATGCTACATGTCACATACACACACACGAGCTGCGCACGTTCCTGATTATGTACAACAGCAAAGTTAGTGGCACAAAAATCTTGGTTTTATTTTATTTCGTGCGGCTGCGTGCAGAACATAATGACATAATGAGTTAAAAAGGAGTGGGGGTGGGGGTGAAGGAAACCCTCCAGAAACTTGTACCACAAAGAACAAATGTCAGGAAATGAACTGTATTTTTCTTAATTTTACTTGCTTTGGCTTATTTTAGCTGTAAAAATACTCCTTGTTGACTAATGTGGTCTAACTTTAACTATAATTAGACTGATATTACTGAGTGTATTAACTAACATTTTACCATTTATAGTCGACTCTGACAACACAACAAGAAGCATTATATTAGCCAAAGAGTTGAGTTGCTGGTTAAAAGGATTGTGTAGTGTCACTTATGTGTGTCTCTGGTTTTGTATTGATGGGTTTCTATCTTGTAAATATCATGTGTGTATTATTATAATGAGTGGGAGAATTTTAAGACAGATAACATACTATATAATTAGATCCTAGGAGGAGTTTAATCATATGAAGAGCCTGAAACCACATCAAACCCTGACACATCACACCCACTGGAGTCTCTTTCATGGATAATGAAAGATTGCTGAATGTGTGTGTTTCTTCACTGGATGTTTAGTTTAGTATTGGAGCCAAATAAACGTATACTTTATATACTCATAAAAGTGCTGCAAACGGTGCTCGTTCTCCTTGCAAGTTGTTTTATTTAAAGGCACCCTTGTGTGAGCTGTTATCACCACAACTTCTTCTCACACAGCTCTGCTATTGTTTCACATCTATGACATCAACCCTCTGGTTCGTTCACACACACACACACACACACACACAC
Organism: Zenarchopterus dispar; assembly: GCA_028564865.1. Taxonomy (NCBI): domain Eukaryota; kingdom Metazoa; phylum Chordata; class Actinopteri; order Beloniformes; family Zenarchopteridae; genus Zenarchopterus; species Zenarchopterus dispar. The sequence goes on along the minus strand of JAOWBL010004299.1, from coordinate 47 downwards.
ACACACACACACACACACACACACACACACACACACACACACACACA
>JAOWBL010004297.1:0-11281 GCA_028564865.1 Zenarchopterus dispar | reverse complement strand
AACAATTGGAAAGGTAGTCGACAACCCCTTTTGATAAGCCTGGACAATTTCCCTTTTAAGAGGACCATTCCCGTTGACAGAAACTGTCAATGGTTTTTTAAAAAAAAGTAAATTGTAACTGTAGTTTCAATAAATGTTTTCAAAACTTTTAAATTTTGTCCTTTGCAATTTGTAAAAAAAAAAAAAAAAATTCTGTCTTTTGTCAACAGTATTTCTCAGATATGATATATGGCTATGCAAAATAACATAATTAAGAAAAAAAAACAAAAAACATTATTTTGCCATATATTTCACTTTGTGTTCAGAATGCTGTCAACCCTTCAGGTGCTGACTCCACTTGGCCATGAGTGAGTGTTTCTGGCCAAAGACCTTTTAGAGATTATGTGAACATCTCAATCAGTACTTGCTTTGTTGGCCATGATGAAATTTAGTGAAAATTTCAATATGTTTATGTCAAGTACTTCAAATATCTGGCCTTTTTTTTTTTAAATAAGTGATTTCAGTGTCAAGCTTAACAAACTTGATCATGAGTTTTGGTTTAAAAAAAAGAAAAATTAGCCCCCATATAATCTCCAGACTAATTTATGTTACTCCTACTAAAAATGTTCAAACATTTAAAAATAAAGATGATAATTATAATGACCTAAGTTAAATATTAAATAAGCTTCTGGCTGGTGCCTTAGTGTTCTTTACTTTCAAACAGTGATATGCAAACAGGGATTGGTTGTATTTATCTTCCATCGGCTTTATGAAGTATGGAATCCTAAAAGCATAAAAGTTAAAAACAGTCAACATTACTGAGAATTACTGGGAATATTTCTGTTCAGATTCAGCGATTGAAATCAGAGTGAAATTCCAAGACTAGAAATTACATAACAAGGGACAGATGCATTAAATGATGGTAGCTCTGCTTACGGCAGCATCGCCTCCCCATCAGCGTTTACTCTTGAGAAACTGTTCTGCTTAATATCCTCCCAAACCTATAATAAAATTTCCGCCGTTGGTCGCTCGGTAATTCAGGTCACAGAACATGTAACGCGCAGCACATTTTTTTGCATAATAAAAACAGTGCTGTTCTCGTTTTCGCCACTTTCACAGTAACTTGAATTTATTTGTGCTGCTCTGGCTGGCTCATTGTGGTTTAAAACTTTAAGCCCAGCCAGTGCAAATTGAATTATTTAGCGATTTGTTGTTATTCTGCCAGAGTTTGTTGGTTAATTTGTTTATCACAGGGGCCGGTCTCCCAGCCTTCCCCCAGGCCAAAAAGACATAATTTTGGCAGAGGCTGAGTGCTGGCTGATACCCGTCTTCATCGAGCTCCTCCTCCTCCTCCCCTGCTTTACTCCCTTCCTCTCAGACAAGAAAAACAGCCAGAATTGGCTGCTAAGATGACAAAAGTCCTTTTTTTGTCAATGAAGCAATAAGTCTGGGGTAATATTCCTTCAATTCGCTCCTTTTCTACTTATATTCCATTTCTTTTCTCTGCTGCAGACCCCCACTACTAGTTTGGCCAAAATTTCTCCAGTCTGGGCACAATTCCCCTAAGCAAACTAAGGTTCCCTAAAAACACTGCATGCAATTTTTCCCCAGCTGTGGGGACATCCTGGACAAGAGACAGAAGCTCAGAGTGGAAGGAAAAGCTGCCACAGTAGAGAAGCTGGGCCTTTGAAACAGGATGGCGGGTTAGATGAGGTGCTCACCTTTCTTGTGACTGCTGGGTCTAGATAACCCCTCAGCTTTTGGAGGTATGTGTGCGGCGGGTTTTTCACTTGGAATCGCTCCTGTCAAAAGAATAAAAAAGAAAAACAATGTTGAGGACGGGAAATCTGAAGACGGAAAGATGAGAATGAAACAAAGGAAATTTTTTGTAGTTATAAGAATAACAATTACACTTGCAAGGAAAAGTATGTCAGTTTATGCCAGTCACAAAGCTTTATAGTTAATGTCAAGTCACATGAACCAACATGGTATCGTGAGAGAGAAGAAAAGGAATTCTGCATATCCCCAGAGAGCTTTAAAGCCAAATCAGAACATGCTTTCCACACAATCATCCCCTTTTAATTAAAATAATCTCAGAATGTGTTTCATTTAAAGAAAATACTGATAAAATCACATTCAAAACTTGCTTCAACTGGGAAAAGCCTTTTTATGTTTTGGGTAAAATCAAACCTTTTTCTTGTTTTTTTAAATACCATAAACACTTCTTTTTTTTGTTTGTTTTTCCCCAAGAGAGAGAAGTCATTACAAAATGACTTCTGCAAATAAACATATTGTCGCCTATGTGTTTGTGTACATACAGAACATAACTAAAGTTCAACCGGCAACAGGTTTTAGGTCACGTCATTAGGCTCTAAATATAAATACAAGAGATTAGTGCTGGATTTGGATCAGTGTGTTTAGCGGGAAACTGTATTTGGATCTGGCTGAGAACCATAACGCACCAGCGTGAGTAAATCCACTTAAGAATCACACCATTTCATTGTATTACAGACTGGTTTTTTTTGTTTGTTTGCTTGTTTTTTAACAATTTCGGACAGGTTTGAAACTATTCTTTAAGGTACAATATGCAAATATTTTTTTCTTGTTTGCAAATTAAGCTTTCAAATATGGCCCCCCCTTCCACACAACCACAGGGCAGAGCGACTCAGTTCAATTTACAGGCTGCAGCACGTCGCAAAACAAAGCACAAAATCAGAACAAAATCTCTCATTTACCATCACCTGCAGTAGTTGTTGCATCACTGGATTCTGAAGTACACAAAATCTCCCTTTGACACGCGAGTTAAAGAAAACCCATTTTACCACACTTCAAATAAAAGTCTGTCTCCATTTTTCAACATGTTGCATGTTTGATTTTTGATTAGTTCAAGGGTGTTTGTAAATCCACATACCAAGAAATGAAAATAATGGTCAGAAATCTTGCAACTATTACATAATCACACAGTCCTCATTTCTGAACTAAACTGAATCGTTTCACATCTTACGGTCATCATTCACCTTGATAAAAACGGCCGGATGAAACTATATTTCTGTTTCATTAATATTTCCACCGTTTGCACCAGTTTTTCCATCACATTTTCCACTATTTGCCTCTGATCTTTAATGTTCCAAACTGTTTATTTTGAGGATCTTAATTTTTCAATAACTGACCAAGTAAATCTCTTCAAACAGATTTGTAAGCCGATGTCATGGATTACACTGTTGTAGTCATTAACTGGGGGAAATTATTGGTTGTTACTCTGTTAAAAAAAAAAAAAAAAAAGGAACGTAGAAAATTTGTCATGTGTGATTCAAAGAGATAGTAATCAAAGGCACCAAAATCACTTATCTAAACTAAAACATGGCTTAGAGTTAAGAATTAAAGAAAAAATGTTAATAAAAAAATGTTAGGATAGTATTTAGTTTACAAAATATAGCAAACTATATTTATCTGCTGTTTAGAAAACATGTTTTCACTAGTCCAGAGAGTCAAATGTATTAGGCTAGTGAAATGTGTCTGATCCTCTCCAATTCACAGCTATTTCCGCCGGTACAGAACATACCGAGCCAACCACAGCAAAGCAGGTTTTATGTGACGACTTATATAAGCGTGTTCAGGAGCCAGTCTTCAAAAACAACCAAGATGGCTGCAGCATTGCTAATAACGCCTTGGATTAACAAGTTTTAACAGCAAAACCATCAGCAGTCAAATTCAGAGGAACAGGGCCAATTCTTTGTATCAAAGAGGAAAAGAATTAGGATGGCCTGCAAATGGAGAGGTGTTTTATAGAACACATTCAAACTCTTCTACTTGCTATTTTTCTTGTCAATGAGTGACAGACGAAATCAGATAAAACCATTAAAAAAATTAATGAAAATACATGGATCTGTGAGCAACAGAATCCCTGAAGGCACCATCTACGTGAGCACAAAAAGATTTTACACAATTCACTAAGAGTATACATTTATCCAAGTGGCTTGCTCCTAAACAAATCCCTGTAGAAAATATCCTAAATATCATTTTCTACATTTTTTTCCCACGTATATATACTTAATGTTTTACTATCCTTCCTGTGTACAGCTCCACAGTTTGCAAGCACACCCTACTACTTGAGCACTGCTTTCAAAGTGACGGCCCAACTGGTTCCCACCAGTGAACAGTCAAGTCTCCAGGGATGCCAAAAGTTCCATAACCAAACAACAAAGCTGCTGATCTTCTCAGAGTCAGGTGATACCTTCAACTCTTGCTCAAATAGATGCACCTGACCTGCCGCTTCGGGCACAATGTGTTTAACACAATTCTACATCCTTGACTCAGCTCATGCATGTCCTGAAAGAGCTGTGTCACATGCCTCTATGCAAACAAACTGTAACTGACAGTTGTTGCAGATAACATCTTGTTAAAAAAAAAAATGCCCGTCTCCTATGCATCGGTACTGAGATGAAATCAGTAACATCACGTCAGTAAAAGCCACACATCTCAGTCGACAGCAGTGATCTGTCACCACTTGGTATCTTTCATTGTCTAAAAATCTTATGTCATCCTCCAAAATGATAAATTCATTCATAGGTGCTGTTGTCTTTAAAGAAATGTAATGACTCCAAATCAACAAATACAGAAAGACACAAACTAAATTAAATTAAAAAGTACACGTCGAGATTTCTGGAGACTAAATAAACAAAAAAAAAATTCTAGTTTGTTTTGTTTAAATTCATCTGAGGATGAGATAAAAAAATGACAGATGTACAGGAAATAAGAAACTGTAACCTGGAAAAAAAGCATAGTTTAAGGTTTTGGCTTCTCTGTCTCTTCCTTTGGACTTGTCTTCACATCAAGAGCACTGCCAACGTTTTAGAAATCCTAATAATTGCAGGAATTAAACTTTAATAGTTAAACCTCTTGTGGCATGTGTTTTTCAGACGGGATGTACCTACATACTCTGCTCTGTTGCCATGCTCCATCGCTGTTGCCATAGTTACATTAAGGGAGATTCGCTGTAGCTATGACACAGAAAATATGCTACTCCCAGAGCTGTCTTGCTCTGTCATGGGTATACGTTTGTTGCAAAACAACGTAGGGAGAGAAAATTCTGAGAGCAGACTTCTGATTTGGTTGTTAATTTATGAGGAAGAGACAAAATAACACAAACATCAGCTCATATCAAAGAGCAAGATGAGAAAGTTTACTTTCTCAGATAAAGGTGAAAAAGGAACCAGCTTTTTTCACTCCGACAGTCTGGAGGATCCCCGACTGCTGGGCAGCAGCCCGACAGGCTCCCTTTGGCACAGTTCCTCTTCAGGGTCAGTACCCGTCAATACAGTTAAGAGTGGGTGGTGGTCTTGATCTAGTCTTTGCTTTTCTCCAGTGCTCAAGGAGGCAGAAAAACTCTTAAAGTCTCTAAATGTAGAGGTTGCGGGCTGAGTGGATCTCTCAGACCACAGCTCGCTGCACCACATGCACCCTCTGTTATTTCCTACATGCAGCACTGACGCCAATAACAGGCTTGGGTTTTTTAACTGGCTAACTGATACGTGCGCCCCGCTGCGCCACTTAACCCACTTGACCAGAGAAGTCAGGGAGGCGGGATAAAGGCAGAACAACACAACTGTAAAACAAGAGGTCTGGCTGCAACTCGGCGGGACAGACCGTTCCCAGCATTAAATATCCAGTGTGATACTTGATCATTACTTTTATAGCAAAAACCGAATCAAGTCATATTTGTTCAGCAGATCCATCGTAATGAAAAGTGACGCCCACCTGATCGCAGATTAGTTCCCACTTCTTCTCGTTGTCGTACTGCCGCAACAGCCTGGCCTTGTCTGGAGGGAGATTCATTGAGTTCTGAAAGAGATGAGAAGTTCAGAGTTAACTGGATGTGCAAAATAAACTATAATTATAGAGACAAACGGCAAAAGGATGAGTATCTAAAATAACAAGCAACCATAAGTGGTAAAGATGCACGCTTCTTTAGACTCTTCCTGGTGAAAGATGAACTCATCTTTAAACTTCGACCAGTAGCATCACGCATCATTTCCAGCACAAACGCAGATCTTATTTAGGACCAACGAACAAATTCAGACTTTCCACATGTAATGATGACAGTAATGATCATACAGATTAATACAGAAAAGTCTGGTGGTTCTTCAATGGAGTGTCAATAAATATTTCTGGGGGTTTAGCTTAATAAATAACAGATTTCTGAGCTAAAACTTCTCATTCTGTGTACTTATGGATGTTTAATTAATTTAGTGCCAAGTCTTTGTCAGCTACAGTTTTTTTGGGGTTTTTTTTTTGTCATTTCCCCAAATGCATTTTACACCTTTCCTTCTTCAGATGAAGTCTTCTTATAATTAATTCCCCTTCAGACATTAATTTTTGAATTTAACTGAGTTTAAATGTTTACAGTCAAAGACATTTACAGCAGTTAGGTCTTTTTATTTCTTTTTGACAACTTAAAAACAGAAAAAGATTAAGCAAGGAGACTGAAGCCAATAAAGATCTCAAAATGGAAACATTTAGTTTGCTGGTGATCTTTAGCAACCAATTTTATGGTCGGTCGGTTCTGTTCAGTGATCAGGTCAGTGAATGCATCGTGACACAGGTTGGTAAATGTGTATCTGGTTTGTGGACGTTCTTCACTGCGAGCTCAGAATACCAAATCAATCCGTAAACCATTTGCACAAGCCTCACGGTAAAAATAAAACTTAATCCACACTTAAAAGGAGCAAGCACGAGGCTACGAAGCTAATTAAGTCTAAGAGACCAAAAATACATCCAGTAGAGCACAAAGCCATCCACTACCTGATTATGTTACTGTTTGTGGCTGATTACAGAAGTGTGACAGAAAACAAGAATCAGCGTCTCAGACTTTTAAGAAAACTTTCAACTGGAATCAGTCAAGAAAGTTTCAACTGTTGTACCTCTCTGACACATAGCTCTAATGCAGGGGGGAGTAAAGGGGGCTCCTGAAAAGAGTTTCTCTTTCTCCAGCAGTTCCAGCTGGCTCTTTTTCATAATGTGCAAACACTCCATCCAAATATGATCCACCCTGCCAGGCTCCAAGTTATCCACTTGTGACAAAAAAGAAAAAACAACACATATTTGAATCGGTCTCAGCCCAGTTCTGGCAGCCACAGGCGGGTTACAGGTGCGACCACCGTCACGAGCTCTGCATGTTGAGCTTTGCTGATCCGAGCGCTCGCTCGTGACGTTCCATCTAAAACACCCGCCGAGCGCCGTCTCGAAACATATGCGCTCGCTGCCATTTGCATGTCTGTCAGCACATTAACACAAACGTTAGAGGGCCAAATGTGATGATGGAGGCATGGAGCGAGTAGAGGAAGAGTCTATTAAATCTTGGTGCTGATCCAAATCACTCTCATGCTGCAAAATGAGGCACTAGGGAAGAGTTTGTTGGAAAGACACAAGGAGAAAAAGTCTGAACTCAACAAAGACAATAACAGTTTTGAACTACAAACTCACCACATAGGCCAAATTAAATGAAAAGAAATTACATTTTGCCTTCAGTTATGCATTTTTCCACCTTTCAATAATTCCCTCCTCAAGTTGATGGAAAAAAAAGCATAGGTGTATTGTTATGAAAATATGCTTTATCTGATTTCCTTGACAAGGCTGTCTCCATCAGTTCTGGATTAAAATATCAAAACTTCCACAACTCAAATAGTTCCTGATTAAAACTTCTTTCCCTCATCTTTTTCCATTACCCTTCAATGCAGTTACACAGCAGACACACTAATAAGAAAAATCTTTAAAAAAAAAAAAAAACATTTAGGAATATGTCTGGGGAAAAGATGTTTCTCTTTAATCAATGTCGGGTCACGACACTGCTGCAGAGAAGGAGAAACGTCTGCGCCTGTTTTCCAGAACCCACTTTCAATCTGAGAAACAGATGATGGAGTTCAACGCCGATGAAGAGCGAGCAACACAACGGATTCTGCGCTCTCAAAATCGGTCAGAATTGCACTTTTCAATTCTCCTGATTGGGATTTAGAAGGTATCCCAGTTTGATGATGATCAGCGAAGAGTTTCACACATAAATATACTACGGATTTTGAGTTAGTATTATGAGACTGAAAAACAGCCCCCGGTCATACTAAAAAAAAAGAAAGAGAAAGGTTGCGCAACTCCTTTCTTTATCCTGCTTTACTTTATCAACATCTGCTTCATGTACAAACACCTCTGCACTTATCTAAGAAGGTCTTTGCAGCACAAGCATGATTCACCCCACCCTCTTGAGACTTAAAAAAAAGCTTCAAGCAGTCAACCGGCAGTTTACCGTACCACCTACAGGAAGAATGACAGTGATGGATTAAAAAACAAAATATGTTTAACCTGGGAAAAAAAAGCAACATATTAAGCGGTTTTGTGAAAAGTTTCCATTCCTGTGAGAGTGTGGAGACAAGCGGGCACTGCTTAGTTTGAGGTTTCTTTTTCCCCTCCATGCAACGGGCCGGATCATCCATCAGCGCACGTTCAACCTTCAGCCTCCACTTCTCCTCCCATGGATTTTCCAGAACAACTCAGAGGGGGTGTGAGAGGAAGATGGATGAGGAATACCCTGAGATCAGACTCATTTCCAAGAGCAAGCGGCACAAAGATGGAGTAGCCCCATCCCGAGCATTCGAACCCTGCTGCATTACTGTTTGAGACGCTCTAAAGGAATCTTTTTATACTTCATTGTTTTATATTATACTGTGCCAAGTTCATTGATCTCTGCAACCATTTTCATTTTGAAAGGGCGCATTTGTAAAAGGAAAATCAATAAGGTGCTCCAGAGGCTCGGGGGGAAGGCTTAGACACATCTTTGAATTTTCCTAAGAGCTATAATGAGACGGGACGAAACAAATGATGTTTGTCTGTAAAAGACCATAAAAAGTGAACCGGTTTGTAGGATTTTGAGTCTATTGATCATTTCCTTTTGTTATGGTTTGTCCACACGTCTCTTTTGTTTCCCCAAACTTGATATTTACAAGACTGAACGGATTTCTTTCACATAAACTAAACTTGTAAAAGTTAATTCCAATCCAAGAACACAGCTTTAAATGTAAATTAAGAGCGATGTTTGTTGTTTATGGTCAAAGATGAATACACCAGTTAAAATGCAAAGAAAGGTTGGTTCTGTCCCTCACAGGAGTCTCTACAAAAATCGACCAGGAAATCAAATTAGTATTCAGCAGAGGCCAAGCCGTCGCCGCTGTGCCGACTACAGGGAGCTGCGACTCAGAGGGGCTCTATTAACTCAAACTGGCTGCTAACCAAAATGACTGAATTTTGCACCACCTTTCCATGCCTTAACATTTTAAACTAATTTCAGTGCTTCTTTAGACACTTACTTAAATTGCACAAAACTAAAAAGAGATGTGCCCATTTTATTTTTGCTGACTGCAAGGCTCAAACACAGTGGGTGCAGAATTATTAAATTACACCCAGGCTTCTACTTTATTTTGTTTGGGTGTAAGGACTGTTGGCCAGGGTGCCTGGGTGGTTTGCAGAGCTGCCGTGGGTGCAGCGAGCTGTGGGCTTCCTGCTTGGTGAGGCTCCAACTAAAGCAAAGGGCCACTTCTACCAGCCTGTTCATTTTATCCCAGTGCTAATGAGCTGTGACAGCCTCTCAGCTCGCTGGGGTCAGGTTACCCCCACATCTACGAGTAAAGATTTGTGCATCCGTGTTATTGATGGGGTGGCGTTGAGGAGGGTTGGGCAGCTTCCCACCTACACCTGACGAAGTCAAACACACCTAAATTTGATTGATGAGTAAATCCCCCAGAAATTAAAGTCACCTCAAGTCAAAATGTTACATGGATTAACCACAGCTGCGACAACATGATCCAAAACTCTGTCAATACCAACTGGATAAATGAAAAAATAAAAAAAAGGAGAGAACACAGTAATTTGCTAATCATATGATCTGTAATTTAAGCGAAAAACAAGTACAAGTACAGTGTGCCATACACTGAAGCTTTTAAAAGGAATATACTCACACTGAATTTTCCCAGTAAAATGTCTCAAAAAGTCTAAATGGGGCAATAAAAGAAAATTGGCCATTTTAAGGGCTACACAGCGTTTTTATAATTTAACTTTTACCATTTCCAGTTAAATATGGGATTTGAATCATCAAGTCACTGTATTCTGTTTTTATTTCCAATTCAAATTTTAAATAATTCCAAAGAATGCTTGTTTGTTACATTTTTTTTTGTTAAAGTACAATAAAATCATAATGCACATATGTTCACTTATTTTGTACGTGCTGTTACATAAAATTTATATAACAGAGGGGAAAAAATAAGATATTAAAAAGCAGGTGTCAAGTGCAAAGTCTACTGACAAACTATTTGGGGCATGGTTATGAGTTACTTTATTTTTGCTTGTTTTCAGTAATCAATAAAAGGTTGCAGTACCTTATGGAATTAATTCAAATTCCCCCTGAGGGACAATTTAATGGTCTCCAAATGAACATGCGTCATTTCCTAGCAGTACTACGTAGATTACTGGGAATTTTGGTTTCCAGTTTGAGTCCCCAGGCCAACCACAACACACTCCTTAAAATGTCTTGGTTATTTTTAGTTTCATGGTAGCGGCCTTCAGCCTGAACAGCACCAGAACTGGATCAGGAGGGTTTTCCTACCTCGTATCTTGAGATCTTCCTCCCAGACTAGTCTCAGGTGCTCCAATGTTGCAGTGATCCATTTGTGATCGTTTGTGTTGAATTTTAGACTTGAATGCATTTGTGTTTGACAGAATTTACACAGAAGTGACTGACCGGGAAGGCATGGAAATCTTTTAATTGAGATCCTAGACACTTGCAAGTATCTAACAAAATCTGATTTAGGAATCTGAAATTTCTTCTGCAGTTGTCAAATCACACTGCTGTTAATGGAAAAAGAGTTGTAAACTTGCGACATATACACCTAAAACGCTGCTTAAGAAAAAAATTGTTCAAAAAAACTAAGGATAAAGCACCGTATGATAACAGTTGCATCCCATTATCATCACCTGCAAGAGAATTTTCTTTAAACTAATCAATATTTGTAGTCTAGCCGGCCATACCCACTCACTTTATGAAAAATTTCTAGTGAAACTGGTGGTGAAGTGAAACTTCACATACTGAAGTGGCAGTAATGGGATTTCTGTGGCTACTTTACAGGAGGGTCTAAGAGCCACTACTCAAGACAGCCAACATGGCTTTTGGATGGTTTTGTTAGAACGTATACATATATATATATATATATATATATATATATATATATATATATATATATATATATATATATATATATATATA
>JAOWBL010004296.1:0-11281 GCA_028564865.1 Zenarchopterus dispar | reverse complement strand
TGAGGTTTTCCAGGCATGTCCCACTGGGAGGAGACCCCGGGGAAGACCCAGGACACGTTGGAGAGACTATGTCTCTCAGCTGGTGTAGGAACGCCTCGGGATCCCCCCAGATGAGCTGGAGAGAGGGAAGTCTGGGCCTCCCTGCTTAGAGTACTGCCCCCGCGACCCAACCATGGATAAATGGAAGAAGATGGATGAATGGATGGATGGATGGTTAAAAAGATGTTAAAAGAACATTTCTGTCCAGCTAATTCCAGCTAAACAATTATTAATCAATAAAGGTGATAAGTTCAGAATCACCTTTCTTCACCAGGTTTGTGCAAATGAGGAGTTTGTTTCGGCGCACTTTGTCTCTCAAGGTTCAAAAAATAAATAAATAAATAAATTAGGCACATAAGTACATTATATGCACTACATACAAGACAGAACCAGTATTTACAGTCACAAAGACACTTCATCAATATTTGAGCTCTACAACAGGTCTGGGTAATCCCGGTCCTCGAGATCCGGTGTCCTGCATGTCTTAGACGTTTCTGCTTCAGCACACCTGATAAAAATGATTAGATCATTAGCAGACCTGCAGACTTTGATGATCTGCTGACGATGACCTTTCATTAGAATCAGGTGTGGTGAAACATAAAGGACTGCTCTATGACTGCAGGAAGTTCAGCAGAGTTCACTTCTCCAATAAAAGTTCATGCATTTTAGGAAAGAAAAAAAAACTTGGATTTGATGATTTTACTGCTCAGCCAATCAGAAATGGTGAGACTAAAGCTCCTTGTTGGCTTGGCTGAACGTTGTGATGTTGGTTCCATCAGAGCTGATTTTCTGATGGGGAGGATGATGTGGAGGCGGAGATAAGGCCGTTATCTCCGCGTCTCTTCAAAGTTCCTCTTGAAGAGCGTTCTGATGAGGAGGACAGCTCCCGAGGGCCCCAGTGACAATAATTGTTTTTAAGGATTGCCGACTCCCGGAGGACTGCTGAGATAGCGATGCGTTTCCGCTCTCATCGTTGTGTTTGGGTTCATTGAAGTTTTTTTCTTTTCAAACCACAGATAGACCGGGCTTTGTCATTGTAAACCAAAATGTTTGATTTTACTCCGTCGATGCCGAGTTGTCATTTCTGTCCTGAGCTGCGGGGCGTGATGCTCGCTGCAGATAAACGTGAATGTCAGAGTGAGTCAAACAAACCGTCTAAAGGAAGTCAGCTCTAGTCAACTCTGCTCAGTTCTAGTCAGCTCTAGTCAGTTCTGGTCAGCTCTGGTAACCTTTAGTCAGTTCTGGTGAACTCTAGTCAGCTCTGGTGAACTCTAGTCAGTTCTGGTGAACTCTAGTCAGCTCTGGTGAATTCTAGTCAGTTCTAGTCAGCTCTAGTCAGTTCTGGTCAGTTCTGGTGAACTCTAGTCAGTTCTGGTCAGTTCTGGTCAGCTCTGGTAACCTTTAGTCAGTTCTGGTGAACTCTAGTCAGCTCTGGTGAATTCTAGTCAGTTCTGGTCAGCTCTGGTAACCTTTACTCAGTTCTGGTGAACTCTAGTCAGCTCTGGTGAACTCTAGTCAGTTCTGGTCAGCTCTGGTAATCTTTAGTCAGTTCTGGTGAACTCTAGTCAGCTCTGGTGAATTCTAGTCAGCTCTGGTGAACTCTAGTCAGTTCTGGTCAGTTTTGGTAACCTTTAGTTAGTTCTGGTGAACTCTAGTCAGCTCTGGTGAATTCTAGTCAGTTCTGGTCAGCTCTGGTAACCTTTAGTCAGTTCTGGTGAACTCTAGTCAGCTCTGGTGAACTCTAGTCAGCTCTGGTAACCTTTAGTCAGTTCTGGTGAACTCTAGTCAGTTCTGGTGAACTCTAGTCAGCTCTGGTAACCTTTACTCAGTTCTGGTGAACTCTAGTCAGCTCTAGTCAGTTCTGGTCAGCTCTGGTAACCTTTAGTCAGTTCTGGTGAACTCTAGTCAGTTCTAGTCAGTTCTGGTGAACTCTAGTCAGCTCTGGTAACCTTTAGTCAGTTCTGGTGAATTCTAGTCAGTTCTGGTCAGCTCTGGTAACCTTTAGTCAGCTCTGGTGAACTCTAGTCAGCTCTAGTCAGTTCTGGTCAGCTCTGGTAACCTTTAGTCAGCTCTGGTGAACTCTAGTCAGCTCTGGTGAACTCTAGTCAGCTCTAGTCAGTTCTAGTCAGCTCTAGTCAGTTCTGGTGAACTCTAGTCAGCTCTGGTGACCTGTAGTCAGGTCTTGTCACCTCTACTCAGTTCTAGTTAGCTCTAGTCAGCTGGCTGAGTTATTCAGGCTCAGATGAGAGGATGTCCAGAAGTTGTTTGTTTATACTTTTTCAGCAATTGGAGTCATCAAAACGCTGTTCCAGAGGTACGCAAGGATTTGCTGCAGTTGTTAGCAGGTCAGGTGTCAGTTTATTTGAAGAGTAAAGTAAACATACTTTCATGTAAGTTCAGACCTCGTTGTTTAAAAAGTTTCACAAAGAGCTGAGCAAAACAAACTTGAATAAGTAAAGTGTATTTATATAGCACATTTCGTAGGTTAAAAGCCACAAAGTTCTTCAGAAGACATAAAAAGATAAGACACAAGCATAAAACAGAGGAAGCATAAAACAAAAGAACAGACACAATATGCAGGTAAATAGGTAGGACTTAAGCTGCCTTTTAAAAGATTCAATTGAACTGAATTGAGGCGACATAAAGAAGCTGCCAATGCGTTCCCCAACCTGGAGACCACAGCTCTGAAATCTTTGTCACCTCTGGTCTTAAAGTGAGTTCAACCCAATGACCCGAGACAGCAAGAGGCTCTGAAAGTGAGACCTGAAATTTTAAAATGGATTCTGAAATGTAACCAGTGTAAAGAGATGGAAACGGGGGTGATGCATCTGTCTTGTGTTTGTTTGGAGCCTCACAACAGCTTTCTGGACTACTTCTAGATGATTACCTTCTTTTTTGTTTGATCAGGTAAAAAGGCTGTTACAGTAGTCTAAATGAGATGAAATAAAAGCATGAACAGTCATTTCTAGTTCTGACTTTGAAAGTAAATTATGCAGTTTGAAAAAAATTTAGAAGCTGAAAGAAACAATTCCTAGTTAATTCTCTTGAATGTCATTCCAAAGTTCTGGAAGAGTCAAAAGTAACACCGATGTTTTAGAGACTGAACACACAACTCTAATGCACCGAGGTCTCATAAATGAATCCAAACCTTTGTGTTCGCACGTACACCACTACAGAGAGGGATGCTGGCTGTACATATCTGGAACCACCAATGAAACTCTTCTGTCAGTGCAAAGTCAGTATAAGATTAAGTCCAGTAATGAGGTGCTGCTGGAATGGTTTCTTCTCTTCACATCTGCCAGGAGATCCTTCAGAGTTTTGGTCTTCTGAGGATTCCTGCCGTTTGTGAAGCTGACTTTACTGTTCATCTTTGCTCTGGGTTGTCTCACAATCTGGAGGGATTTTGCATAAAACAGAGGTTTAACTTTTTATCAGCAAGGATGTGTCAGTAAGTTCACACATCTGTTGTAGAAGACGTGGAATTATGGGAAGGTGAAAGAAAAGGATATCCATCATTGCTGAGGAACACACCAGCCAGGCTTCTTCAGTGACCTCTTACCATCATGGATCTATTATGCTAACTCATCCTTTCAAACCAATCACACTGGGGCATTGGTGGGCTTTATGTGATGACATCATAGAGGAGCGTCTAACAGTCGGTATTCAGAACGGGAAAGTTGGCTGCAAAACTGTTAAAAAGACAATTTTTTTCTATTCCACCTGAGAAGAAGAACTTGAGTGAAGGTGGGAGAGTCCTAGTATCAGTCAGTGGATCTGAGGACTCCAATCAGATGTAATGATACCACCGTCCTGCTGCCTCCTCTTTACCTGGAAACAGCAGGA
Source organism: Zenarchopterus dispar (assembly GCA_028564865.1). Taxonomy (NCBI): domain Eukaryota; kingdom Metazoa; phylum Chordata; class Actinopteri; order Beloniformes; family Zenarchopteridae; genus Zenarchopterus; species Zenarchopterus dispar. The sequence goes on along the minus strand of JAOWBL010004296.1, from coordinate 7,399 downwards.
TGTTTTGAAAATCATCTCTGTCCTCACAGCATCTTCACTCAGATCAGGTTGGAACTTTTTACATTTACCAGCTTGTTTTTCCCACATTAAAAACAATAATAAAGAAATCACTGCTAAAACTATCCCTTGACAAAAGTGCAATGTTCATATTGTGACTCTTAAAATTAAACTTTAAATAATTTTGGAGGATCACATTTGTGATTTAGACATTGTTTATTCATTTTCTTTTTTTGATGCTTTAAAAGACTTACCTGAACGAAGTCGGACAATGACGGCAGCAGTGAGATAAGGCCAATACTAAATATTATGTAGTAAAGAAAATAACTGTGCGTGCACTTCCCAATAACTAAAACCTGCACCAGCGCCAGTGTTGCAAAGAAAAACTACCAGTTTTGTCGTCATTGGACAAACCCAACTACTTCCTCCCAGACGTTAAGCAGGTGGTAACTGGAGTCACCTGTCCTCTCAATGATGTCAGGCGACATGTGACCTTTAATGAACGCTCATCTGTGGTTGCTGTAGGAGGTTAGCGAGGCCGTCTGACTGCAGGATGGTCTAATGAGGGAGGGGTGTTTGAGCAGAGCAGGCGTCCAGCCCCTTAGAAACCTTCAGAAACCTTCAGAAGGCCTCATTAGCTCCAGGCTAATAAGCAACTTGGCAGAGAGAGTCGTGGAGAAGCTGGAGTGGAGGAAGGATGGCATGTTTACCGCCATATCAAAGGCTTCTTTAGCCACCTAGAACTGCGTTTTTATTTCAGCTTCATCCTTATTCATGAGGGTCTTGTTAGCAGCTCAGTCTCGTCTTCGTTTGCACTTTTGCCTGCAGTATACACATGTAAATGTTGTATATTTTAGTCACCGTAGATAAACTGTTTCTATCCTCAGGATGTTTTAATACAAGTGTGTTTTTAACAAATCATTTCAGTATTTACGGCTTTCTTTTCTTTCTGTGTTTTCTTCTAGCAAAGATTTATGGTTTACTCCTCTTGTAGGAATCCTTGGCCTGTTTGATGCCCCCTCTCGGGTCAGCTCTGGCCTTGCAGTAGAGTGTGCTGTCCCTTGTCGTGAAGATCAAGTTGCAGATTCTGAACAGAGCCTGGACTTCCTTTGTTATCCAGGGCTTCCTATTTGGAAAGACCCAGATGCGTCTTTGTACTGTGACATTTTCTACACAGCACTTGATGTAGAAGAAGACAGACTCTGTGTCTGTGTTCAGGTCTTGATGTTCAAAAATGCTCCACTCTGTGTAGGCAAAGCAGTCCTGCAGCTGGAGGAGAGCAGGTTCAGGCAGGCTTTGATGGTCTGTGTGGTTGGTTTTGTTTGCCTTCTGAGGGGGGTGTTTGTTGGAGAGAGGAGCAGAGAGAGGTGATCTGATTGTCCAAAGTGGGGGTGGGGGGTCAATGTAAGTATGTCTGATGTTGGAAGAAACGTGATCAAGTGTGTTTTTCTCCCCTAGTTGCACACTTAACGTGTTGGTGGCATTTAGAGAGTACAGTCTTGAGATGTCTTTCGTTAAAATCTACGGGGATGATGGGTACGCCATCCAGATGAGCTCTCTGTTGTTTATCATGTGCTGCAGATGGCCAAGGACTGTGCTAACGTTAACACTGAGTGGGATGTAAACTGCAGTCACAATGGCTAGCGTTGGCTCCAGCCGCAGGTAGAAAGCTCAGCACTGGTGGGACATGGCCTCTAGGTCTGGTGAGCGGTGGGTTTCTGTTACCCTGCTGTCTGATCACCAGTCCTCAAGCACATAAACAGAGTCCCCTGCCTCAGCTCTGACCGGAGGCTTCTGCCCCGTCTTGGCGGTGTATGATATGGCCCTCTAGTTCCACTGTGGTGTCGGGGATTTGTGGTTGTAGCCACGATTCAGAAACGATCAGCAGACAACATTTGCGGATGAAGCAGTTACATGCCATCTGTGAGTGTAGCTCATCCATCTTGTTTGATGGGGATCTGGCATTTGTGAGGAACATCGATGATAGCGGAGGTCTGTGTGGTTTTTCCGGAGCTGAACAGAAGCCCTGCCCGGCTCCCATGTTTCTGCTTCCTCTCCCTGTGCCGCCTCTGGCGCCTGCTGGACCCAATAACTATCCAGTGAGCTCCTGGTGGTCTCGCTATCTCCGATAGGATGTTGTGAATCTGTGAAAATGCACTCATAACTTCAGTTCTTGCCAGATATTCCATGTCTATCAAGTCTTGGCGACTGTAAAAAGAATTACTGTTGCATATGTGCATCAAGGAAAGACTTAAGAGACATAAAAAAACATGAAAAGGTGCAAAAAACCAAAAGCAACAACCTCTGTTTTATCAGAATTTAAAAGCTAAAAGTTTGAGAACATCCAGGTCTTGATGTCTGTTAGACATATCGGAAATTTTTCTAACAATTCTGTTACACCTGCCTTCATGGACAAACAGCTACAAATCATCAGCATAGCAATGAACATTGATGGTTCTGGATAATACTTCCCAAGGACTACATGTAGAAACTGAACAAGACTAGTCCTAGCACTGAACCCTGTGGGACACCATAGCAGACCCTCGACTGTGCAGCAGAAACCTCGTTAAGATGAAGGAATCTGACAGATATTATTTAAACCAGTCTAGTGGTGTCCCTTTAATCCCAACGTGATCTAATCTGTGCAGTAAAATCATGTGATCTACAGAATCAAAAGCAGGTTCATGACCAGCAGAACCAGAATAGACACTAATCCATTATCTGAGGTCATAAGAAGGTCATTAGTGACTCTAATCAGAGATGTTTCTGTGTTATGATGTGATCTGAACCCTGACTGAAAAACTTCAAATAGATCATTTCTATACTGGTGGTCACATAACTGGTCTGCAACTACATTTTCCAGAATTTTAGATATAAATGAAAGGTTTGAAATTGATCTATAATTCACTAGAATGTCTGGGTTAAGAGAGGGTTTTTAGAGTAAAGGTTTAATTACTGCGACTTTAGAAACCCGTGACATTTATCCTGATTTCGGGCATCGGTTGAGCTGATCCAATAATGTCATACCATCCATCCATCTTCTTCCATTTATCCGTGGTCGAGTCGCGGGGGCAGTACTCTCAGCAGGGAGACCCAGACTTCCCTCTCTTCAGCCACTTCGTCCAGCTCATCTGGGGGGATCCCGAGGCGTTCCTAGACCAGCTGAGAGACATAGTCCCTCCAGCCTGTCCTGGGTCTTCCCTGGGGTCTCCTCCCAGTGGGACATGCCCAGAAAACCTCACCAGGGAGGCGTCCAGGAGACATCCACACCAGATGCCCGAACCACCTCATCTGGTTCCTCTCGATGTGGAGGAGCAGCGGTTCTACTCTGATCTCCTTCTGGAAGACCGAGCTTCTCACCTTGTCTCTGAGGGAGACCCCGGCCACCCTGTGGAGGAAACTCATTTCCGCTGCTTGTATCCGCAATCTTGTTCTTTTGGTCACAACCCACAGCTGGTGACCATCAGTGAGTTTCCTCGAAGCAACATCATCGAACGAACCTCTCTGTAGTCGCTTTTACATCTGCTCAAAATGCTTTTAAAGTAATTGGTAAAGAAGAATTTCTTTCTGTCATGATTTCTTGTTTCCTAAATGATTTTTTTGTTTTTCTAAGGGGCCTCAAACGTAAGCACAATGACGAGAAGATGGAAGACGTGAACACAGATACTGTGGAGAAGAAGCTGCAGGGCGGGGAGTCTGCTGACGAATCATCCAAAGACTCAAATGAGGAAGAAGAATGCAGCAGCTCAGAGGCTGACGAGATGGCCGCCGCTTTGGAGGCAGAACTGAATGACTTCATATAACAAGGAAACTAAAGAAACTTGATCACTTAAAAAACAAACAACCTTATGAGTGGTACCTAAATCTTATTTTTGTGCTTTGGAGTTAGCATAAGTGAGATGTGTGAATGTGTGTTGTAATAAAAACTGTATGTTGTGTACAGAAATGATGCATCGCTGTGTAAATAAAGGCTTCGATTTTTCTAAGACTGCTACATTGACTTTTGGCATAGACCCTTTGATTTTAACAATTATTGTAAAATAACAAACTTTAGGAGATAAAATTTGATACTTTTCTCTTTCTATTCCAATTTTATACTGATGATGAGAAAAATGAGTGAAATCATCAATTGTAAATTTTGCTGATTGTTCTTGCCAAAAAGTTTGGAATAGGTTTGAGAGGCATGCAGCTAAATATTTTACACATGAATTCCATGTTGATGTTTGTTTTGGAGTCCTACAGATTTTTAGTCAGTAAATCAGTCAGCAGATCCTCATGTTTGAGTGTCTTTTATCTCTTTTATTTAGTTTGAATGCATCATAAAACTTTCTGTTGAGGGGATCTGCATAGTCTAGTGATCCTGCACCATCAAGAACTTTATTATTGATGAGACATCAAAAACCACCTCAGGAACACCGGAGCTCACGAGCCGTGTTATCTATCACAGTATTTACCTGTATTCTCCACACACATGACAGGATTAACCTGTGTTCTCTACATGTATGAAAGGATTCATATGTGTAGATGGTTTCAATAAATAAAGATGTTTCTAAGTTACACAACAGTATATTGTTTATTTTTAATTTAAAAATTCTGCAGAGAATAAAGAACTTTATATTCTCTGAACATTATGGTTTAGTCAAAGTCTAGACAGACTTCATTCATCTGTAAGTGCTTTCCCGTCTCTGGATTTTGAAAGGGACATTTTTCTGTTTTTGTCCCCTCCACCCCCCACAAACCGGCAAAATTTCATAATGCATTGTGAAAAATTCTACAGGATGTTTTTGTCAAGATTCCACAGAGGTAAGGTGAGTTTCTATCTGTGGGGTTGGAGTTAAGGGTTGGAGGTAAACCCACCTCCTCATGTCTCCAATACAGCGGACCCGATAGGATCCACTGACTTAGCGAGCTACCACTCCATACCAACTGGTTGTGGTAGTGCACCCTTTTGCTGTTTACCAAGAATGAAAAAAAGCAACCTACAACAAAAAGAACATAGAAGGACCTGTTGATGTACATGACGGTGGAATCATCAAATGAGAAGACTTAAAAGGGGACACTGAAGGGGCTGAATGTCACCTCCCGCCTACATCATACCAAGTTGTCCCTGAGCCTGCACCAGCAGGTTTTTGGGGCCATGCTAAAACACCTAATCCAAAGCAGAAGGCCCGTCTCAGCTCCATATAACTTCCCAAACACTGTTGTCTCAGGGTGGTTCTTGGTAATGGAGATGAGTTAACAGTACACGGACCTGTTTCATGTTGGCGTTTCATGATTGATTTACATATCTTTTTTTTTTTTTAACTCCTGTTTCAAATGATCTCTTCTCTGTCCAAAATGTGTACATTAGAGGAGTGTCCCTGATCCTGGAGTTGTAAGTGGACCTCAGTCTGTACCTGACTCTGGTTCTGAATCTGGACCTGATGACCTGCTGTCCTGTGCTGATCCATATGTTTCTGCAGTTGCTGTTTAGTTTCTCTGATGTAAATGTCTGTTCTCTCCTCACTGATCTGGAGTCCATTTACAGCACCACTCAGGTTCTGTCTGGATGTTTTGTCCTTCTGGTGGACCAATTTTTGTCTGAAGTTGATGTTAGAACTGAAATTCACCAAAAATGCTGAGCTATTAATGCTGTAGGCCACAATGCAGCCATCAGAAGAAAAAGTACCCCCTAATTATTCATAAATTTGGGGCTTAATATAATTTAATCTGATGTGCACAACAAAAAAAATCTGAACAGTCGTCATGGATGTGAAATCTAACTACTGAGACCAAAACTGTTTCTGTGTCAGACTTTAAATATGTTTATTTCTGCTGTAAAATTTGACTTTTTACACATGGAGGTCAATGGAGACGAACTCACTATTGGATTTGGACCCTAGTGGTCAGTAGAGGAACTGCAGGTTTCTTACACACCAACAGTCAAATCCAGACCTGACTTAAGCTAGAGTTAATGCTGAAATTAACATTGCTTACATTTAAATTCAGAATGGTTTTAATAACTCAGTCAAAGTCAGCTGTAAAGAAATGAGTTCTTAACTTTGATTTAAAGAAACTGAGGGTGTCAGCATTCCTGCAGGTTTGTGGAAGTTTCTTCCAGATCTGTTGAGCATAAAAGCTGAATGCTGCTTCTTCATGTTTGGTCCTGAAACTGGAGACACAGAGCAGACCTGGACCAGAGATCTGGACCAGAAGATCTGGACCAGAAGACCTGACAGGTCTGGATGGTTGATATGGTAACAACAAGCCTCTGATGTATTTTGGTCCTAAAGCATTCAGTGATTTACAAACTAACAGAAGTATTTTAAAGTCTGTTTTCTGAGAATATCTTCTCCACTCGGCTGGTTGGGTTTACATTTGTTGTCATCTCCGTAGAGCCTCTATATTTGTTTCTCACTTGTCCTTATTGCCCTGCAGATAGCACGCGCCATTAATTTCCTATTCTAGATTCAAAGAATACTTCAGGAATCATCCAGGTGTGATAAACAGCAAGCACGTCTTTCACAGATGTCTTTTCTGATTGGATAAGATTGTTGGGTTGTGGAGATGCCTGCAGAGCTCTTGTTGGAATAGACGTCTGTGAGTTTCCTCATATTATCTTGTCAATCAGCCGGTGATGGGTCTTCAGGTGAGATGCTGATTACATGAGACCCAGCAGGATAAATCACAGTGATAAAGTCTATTAACAGCACAGTTCTGACAGCTTTTTCAGAGTTCAATAGCTTTTCTTCAGAGCAGCTGATGGTCCATCACCTTAAAAGCCAAGGCAAACATTAATAAATGGAGAGATGTTTATGTGCTGGCAAAGGCCACTATTGTCTTTACTATGAATTTGCAGATCGCCATGGTGAGCAGTAATGACCTGGTGTCCTCATCTGAATGGAAATCATGTGCTTTTGTAGCTTCTACAACCAGAAGACATTTTCATTGAATCAGGGACCTTTATGACTTTAGGGGAGGTACTTCTGGCCCCGAAACCCAAAACAATGTTTTCTTCAATCGTCAGAGTTACCGGAGGACACGTCATCACGTGAGTAAATGAAGCAGGACATCTGCTCGCAAACATCTTCAGTCCAAACCATTGAAGGAGACATATTGTACATATTTTTATCAAAAGATAATACAATTTCTTCCGGTCCTAAAAAAGCATCAGTAGTCATGCATCCATCCATCCATCCATCATTCATCCATCCATCATTCATCCATCCATTGCACCATGACACCAGCTGACTCACTTCAGTCCTGCAGTTAGCCTTGTTGTTCCTGGTGATGAGGCCCATCAGTCCTGTCATCAGCCAACTTAATGATATGGTTGGTGTTGTAGCTGGATATGTAGTTGTGAGTCAGATATATATATATATATATATATATATATATAGATATATATATATATATATATAAA
>JAOWBL010004294.1:0-11283 GCA_028564865.1 Zenarchopterus dispar | reverse complement strand
TTAGGTGCTTTGTCATGGTTCTGCCAAACTGTGCTTGATTCAATTCAATTCAGTTCAGTTCAAGTCAGTTCAAGTCAAGTCAAGTCAAGTCAAGTCACTTTATACAATGTCTTTTACCATACAAGTGGTCTCTAGATGCTTCCCAAAGACCCTGAGCAATTATTAAATGAACTATGGCAGGTAAAAACTCCCCTAGAGGGAGAAACCCCTTAAGCTAAATAGTGGCAAGAAAAACCCCTCTTCAAGAGGAAAGAAACATTTATTACTTTACCTCAGTGAGGTAAAGTAATAAATGTTCTGACTTACGGCACATGGTGTAAAACCTAAAAACTAGACCAAAGAACGGAATGGGACCAAAGAGGAAAACCAAGGAGGGCATGGAAGCAGATGACAGGAACAAGACCAAAGGGGACAACAAGCCTGATCACGGGTAGACCTACAATAACAAGAAGATCAAGGATGGTGACGTGACTGAAATGAAGTGGAATGAATTGGATTATATCAGATTTACAGTAAATTAAAGCTGAATTGGATTTTATTTACTGAACTTGACTCTAGAAACGTTGAGTTTGTGAAGTCAAGTGCCTTGAGAGGACTTGATTGTGAATTGACATTATGTAAGTAAAGTCAAATTAACTGAACAGAAAGGATCTTCACCCTGTATGACATCATGGAAAACTGATGTTGGAAATAACTTTTGATTTTAAATGGTGTGCATTACGGTGCACGTAAAATGCAAATATTATACTGCTTTTATTCCATGTAGATCATAGAGAAGTAATCTTCAACCCTGGTCCTCAACATCTACTGTCCTGCATGTTTTAGATGTTTCCCTGTTCCAGTACACCCTGACAGCCATGACTGTAATTAGCAGACATGTGCGGACCTTGAAAACAATTTGATGACTAACTTTAATTAGAATCAGTCATGCTGAGGCAGGGAAACATCTAAAACATGCAGGTCAGTAGATTTTTAGGACCAGGGTTGAAGACCAGCCAGTGTAAAAAACAATGGACCAGGTGGTAAAGGTGTTTATTTCTGCTCTGAAGTTGGACATTTTAGGGCATGCAGGTTTGGTGGACTCAGAGCTTCAACAACTAGACTAAAAACTGACCTTCAGAAACCCGTGGGTGCCATCAAAGCAGGTTTTTTACAGTTTATAGTTTTTATGGTTAAGACAGGATCCTGATGAGAGCCACTGTCACTCTGGAGTTTCTACTACCAAATACTAAATGTAAACCTGAACTAAGCCAAACTAAACTCCACTTACAGCGCAGCAAAACTGCATATGCAAGAAATTATACATGATCTGGTATTTTTTTTCTTCCTGTTGTTTTTATTGGATCACATATGTATCAAAACCAAGATGATGGTGGTAATTATACATATGTAAGTTACAATGACAGATGTTGCGAGCAGCGGGACTGACTGGAGGTGTTCTGTGTTCTATGTGCCCAGGTAATGATCGTAATGGCTATGCCAAAGCTGTGGATGGGGAGGGTGCAGGAGAAGAGGGGGAGGATGAGGAGGGAGGAGAGGGGGATGGAGGAGGAGAAGACATGGGAAGTGAGGAGAGGGAAGTGGAGTGGGATGAGGAGCTGGACGGAGGGGATGAGGGAGGCGTGAGGATGACCAGGACCGACACGCTTCACTCGACCACGAGTTCAACCGCAACGCAGAGGAGAAGAGGGCAACACGCAAAGAAACAGGTAAGAAACACATAAAAAAATACCAGAGAAGCACATGAAAATACAGGTGAGACATGTCAAAATACAGATGAGACAGGACAATGAGAAACATGTGAGAAACTCATGAAAAAACGGTACACGTGCCATACAGGTGAGACAGGTACAGGTGAGACAACATGCTAAGAAACAGGTAAGATTCATAAACCTTGAAAATCAGGTGAGAACATCCTAAAAGTAGGTAAGAGAACACTCTAGGACTAAGCAGAACGATCTTTGGTGCCCATCCGGCATGGCATCGGATGGGCACCAAGTTAAGTTGATGAGTGCCCAACAGATACAACTAGAGATGTTTTAGAAGTATCACACAAACTAGCATCTGCTCCGGTGAAGATACGTGTCATGTTCATTCTTGTTGCTCCACAGTGTCAACTTCTGCTCAGCAGATGGAGCTCCTCAGTGATAATGGAGGTCCATTGAGAGTGGAGAAAAACCAGAGTGGAATGGCCTGGTGGGACCCAAACTATACAGTTATAAGACTATATCTGGGTCCCTAAAAGTGTTTGTTTCTACCAATGACTTTAAATTAGAGACAACTCTTTGCTTTAGTGTAAAACGCTTTAGTATATTTGACAGAATGAAATGCACTACAGATGGAGAAGAGAGCTGGCTAAAAAACTGCTGTTGCAACATGTTAAAGTCAGTCCAGACAAAACATGAAAGCTTGGTGAGGCAGGATGCTAAAAATAATGCAAGGTACCACGCTAAATGAAGTGAAACCACATGCCAAGAACCAGGAGACAACGAACAATAAAACCAGGCATGCTAAAACCAGGTGAGGAAACATGCTAAAATTGAGGTTAAGACAATTGTTAGAAATGGGTGAAGGAACACATAGGTGAGATATTATGTCATCGGCAGGCGTGAAGCTGTTTTCAGCTGATATTCTTGAAACGAATATTTGTAATTTCAACCTAACTGTATGCAAATGAAAGACTGATGTGTTTGATGATATCACTTTTTCACAGGTGCAGGGCAGTAACCAGGTCCAGCGAGCTCCACGAGCCTTATTCTGTCTGAAACTCAACAATCCAATCAGACGTGCAGCGCTCTCCATCGTGGAGTGGAAGTATCCTTTAATCTGACCAGTCAGATGTCAGTGTCATGCTGCCCTGCAATCTCAAGTTGATGAGTTCTTTCAGTTTTACTTGATTATTGGAACAATATTTTTTTCAGATGTAGTGCATTCAAAAGTGCTCTAATGGCACAAATGCTTAGTTACTAAAAGTTATTCAAGATTCACAACAAAAACACAAAGACAGAACATCCACCCTCCTCCTGACTCGAACCTCTGAACAAAGTAGTAAAAAATAAGTCATCAGACTTGTTAAAGATCAGCTAAAGCTGCTTGTTTTATGGAAAAGGGATTTTATTTTTGAAATTCTTGTTCACAGCTAAAAGGAATATTGTGTCCATCTACAAAGGGTGGAAAAATAATACAATTAAAACTTTGAAACTTATTTCTACATTTAGATGTTTGTCAAAAAATAAAATAGGTGGTATAAATGACAGTGTCATCAGCATAAAATACATGAAATATTTTCAGTATATTTGACTTTATTAGAAGGAATAAATAAAATAAAATCAAATCTGTGTTTCAAACGTATGCTAATGTTTGTGAAACATACCAGAGCAAAGTTTTACAACTCAAAGTCTGTTCTTTTACAGCTAAGGAGGGAAAATCTTGATTCTCATTTTAGCATAAACTTTGTCTTCACTTAGTCTAAAATTTTATATATATATATATATATATATATATATATATATATATATATATATATATATATATATATATAATTTATCAGCAGAAAGAGACCGAATACATAGCAGGGAGCCATAATTAACGCTTAAATAAGATATTTTGATAAGTAGTCTTAGTCTTCAGAATCCTTCCTCTAATTTTCCTTTAGAGAAGAACATAAGCAACTGTGGAGAACATGTGATCTCCACAAAGAAAGGCCTTAAACCAGGAACCTTCTGAATAAAACACAAGAATGCTTGGTGCAGCCACCAGGCTGCATTAATGAAATAATCAAATTAAAAATGTATTTATTAAATAACAGCCGTGCATCTGAAAGTCCCATAATTCTTTAAAAAAACAGTATATAAAACTAATGCCTTTCATTTTATTAGGTCTGAACAAGTCTGTTAATGTCACAGTCATTTATGTCCTGGTGTGAAGAAGCAGGGAAACATCTAAAACATGCAGGACAGCAGCTCGCGAGGACCAGGGTTGGTGACCCCTTGTCTAGAAACAGCTGATTACTGCTTGGAGTTTATTAGAAGTACCAGGTGTTGTAGTTTATTTTCCTGTTCACTAATTCTATCTTCTTACTTCATAAACCTCTAACGGCAAGGCCCGCCATCCGTCTGGCCAGTGATGCACAGAAGCTATTGTGAAAAAATAACCACGATTTCAATCAACATCAGGCTCAACAGTTAGATGTACAGAATCTTTCAAACATTCTGGTATACAGAGGTGTCAGCAGTTTATTTATTTCCTGTTCAGCTTCCTAAACCCATCCTCAGACCATTTGATATCTTCATCCTTTTAGCTATCTTTGCCAACTGTGTTGCTTTGGGAGTTTCCAAACCATTTCCTGAGGATGACTCAAATTCGACAAACCACGACCTGGTGAGTCCTGTACACAACTTTATTCAATGGATAATGAGCCTGCATGTATTAGAAGCACTGGGAACACTGGCAGTAGCTCTCAAGGACCAGGGTTGAGCACCCCTGCTCTTGAGGACTAGCATTGGAGACCCCTGATCTAAAACATGCAGGACACTGGCCCTCAAGGCCTGGAGTTTGGCACTCCTGCATTGGAGGTTACCTCACTGTTGGATCCAGACCCAAGTGGTCAGTAGCTCTCAAGGACCAGCATTGGACACTCCTGATCTAACACATGTAGGACAGAGGCCCACGAGGACTGGAATTGAGCAATACTGCTGTAGAGGGACCCAGTGGGTATAGAAAATGGATGGATGGATAGATGTTTCCATCATACCATCCTGAACCTCCTGAGAATTGCTTCTAGCCGTTCACAAAGCACAATTCAGGAGCTTTTATTCTGAAGGGCTACCCTGGAGAATGAAGCTTGAGCCCTGAAGGTCTGAGGCCATAGATAAACGCTGACTGACAGCTCTGTGATCAGTTCTGAGGAGTTTCTGCTCTGATGGTTCAGCGTTCTCTCTCTCTCTCTCTCACTGCTGTGTGTCTGTGTCTCTCCACCTTCATTTACAGTATTTACTCGTTGTTCCTGCAGTCACTTTCTGTCAAAGTGATGGCTCTGCCTCCACAGCAGTCACTCTGATGTAACTGCATCCTTGATACAAACTCAGCTGAGATTTTACAGGGTTAATGATGGAAATGGAGGTGGAGAAGACCATCAGCATAGAGATGTTCTCGAAGATGATGCTGCAATGTGTGGTTGTGATGTTTATTTATCCATTTTTCCATGTGTGTTTCATTTAGAGTTTTGGTTCATGTTCATCAGTAAACCCCTTGCCACTGAAATTACATCAGAAACTAGGAATAGCAGAGCTCTTCTCAGATCTGTGGTCATTCCTCTGGGATCTGTGGGCATCAACTCTTTAGGGGTATAAGAATTGATAGTATCAAAAGTCATGAGCTGATTAACTGCAGGTCCAGAATACTTTCACAGGAAGGGTCCTGAAATAATCCACTATGGCTCCTTCAGTTGATCCACGCTGAAGGAGCTGCAGAGCCGCCAGCGAACTTTTGCTGTAGGATTTCCTGTTTCAAATGTACACTTTCACGTTGGCATAAATCTGGAAGTTTGAATGTTGCTGTTTGGAGAGTTCCTTATTGGGTGTATGTTCTCCTAGAGCACTGGATTAAGGAGCCAGTGCTCTGTCTTTATGTGATGTTTTGTTTCAAATATCAGCAGATTGACATCTTCCAAAAACAAGTTTCCCGACCTTTAAACAATAAAAAAATTAGAGTATAGTTTCCTGCAGTTCTAGAGGCCATAATGAGATGAAGAGGAATTGTGTGGGCATTTTTCATCCATGTGAGGACACCTGGCAACTCCTCAAACTCCAACACTTCAGTTTTATTTTGAAGTGAAAGTGTTAAGCTTGATGCTTCTACATACGACAATGCACACATCCTCACAGGTGGCATTTATTCCACCTCATTCATGAAACTGGAGCAAAATTAATTTGTACATGAATCTACAATTGTTTCAGCATTCATGAAAACGTTTGTAGCTCCAAAGTTTTTATAGGATGAAAGAAAATCTCCTTCTGCCTCCAGTGCTGTAAATGAGGAGTGACATCAAATTTGATGTCAGACTAAACACTAAAGCTTTATATGGACTGGTATTTTCACAATATTCAATATTCGTGACAATAAATTTGAAAATTGAATATTTATCTTAACTGATGGGGATTTCTCATATTTAATCTTCAGATTGTGTTTCTAAAAACATCATTGGCTTGAATAAATGGGCTGACAGTGGTGTGGGTTGCTGATGTATCTGGAGTTTATTTACAGTAAGAACATGATTTATATGCAAATCTCATAAATTTAGAAAGGTTTCATAAATAAGGACCATTGTTCGTGTCTCTGCAATTCCACCACCAAACATTAGATGGCAGAACTGGTTCTTTCTTCTTTAGCTAGAAGCACTGAGTTTCCTTTTGTTTATTTCCTTTATGTAGCTCAAACACAGCATCGTAGCAAAGCAGATCTGACTTGAGTTGGATTTATCTTTATGGCCCAGCATGAGAACAATGAAAAAGAAAAAGTAGCAAGAAATAAGAATAAGGAAAAACAGTTCTATCCAGTTGACCAATCATATTTGCTGTAGTCTGCATCAACCCAGAGTGACATTTCTGGGGAGGTGCACATCAGGCTGGTGGGAGGTCATGATGGAGGGTTCCCCACTATGGCCGCTATACATCATTCATTCAACGTAGAAACATAAATCCTCCATTAGATGTCATAAGTGGGGAAAAAAATGTACCAAGGTGTCTTTGTTGTTCTTGCTTCATGAACACTGATGTCCTTTGCACCACCATTTGAAGGAGCCAAGACTTGGTTCTAGTGAGACAGAATATCGTTTCTGAGATCCTGGTTAAGAGTCACAGCTCAGAAGGAAGTCAGGTACGATCCAACAGAAAGGATTTCCTGCTCTGTTCTCCAATAGGATCTTGCTGCAGATTTAGGAGAACTCTCCTCTCCACAAGACCAGAAACACATAACTTCCACTTTCAAGTGATCAGGAGTAGGGTAACGTATCAGGGAAAGTTCTCTGTAGGGTCGGGGTCTCACCCTTCTAGTCTGGAATACAGTCTCCATCAGGAACCTTCTTCCATTTTCAGCCTTTACAGATCATGTTCTGTGTTTCAGGAACAAGTGGAGTATGTCTTCCTCATCATCTTCACTATAGAGACCTTCCTTAAGATCCTGGCCTATGGACTTGTGATGCATCCCAGCTCCTATATTCGCAATGGCTGGAACCTACTCGATTTTGTCATCGTCATTGTCGGGTAAGAATTCAAACTCAGTGTTATGGTTCTTCTGTTGGATGCTGTTTCTCTCCTGATTCGCTGTGAAGCTTGTGTTCTGTCTGAAGACTCGGATTGTGTGATAAGAACCTGGTTCTTTGGGTTTAGATCCTGGTTCTCTGTGTTTGAGAACAATGTTCTCAGATTTGGAGGTTTTGATTTACATTGGGCTGTGAACCATTCTGATGACAGCTGAAGATCCTGGGTGCTGTGGAACATGGTTGGGGGTGTCACGAGGTGATGGAAGGGATACTCCATGAAACTCAAACATTCCCACAAACACTTCTTTGATGCTGAAAGCTGGGTTTGGGGACCCTGGGAAGGACTCACTCATTTCCAGGACTAAGGTCACTGAAGTAGCAGAAAAGCTTCAAAGTAGCATGAGATCCACCATTTGTTCCTCAAGATTTTTAATGTTGTAGGGTTGCTTTGGTTAACAAGTTTACAGCATCACATGCACTTTTGGAGTAGTACCTCTGGATGGCAAACTGGACATGTGGTTCCCTTTTTTCAAGAAGGAAGAACAGAGGAAATGGGAATCCCACTCTTCAGCCACCATAACAAGGTTTATGGAGGAGTCTTGGACATAAAAGTACAGTCAATCATCAAACTTCAGATTCAGAAGGAACTGTTCAGTCCTGACCAAAGAACTGTAGACCAGCTCTTTACCCTTGGTAGTGTTCTGGAGGGATGGGCCATTCAGTCTTTGTGTAAAACAAAGTGAGAGTTTTATCTGCATGAAGGCGAACTGGTTCTAGGTGGGAGTTGGACTCTGTCGGGGCCTCCTACTGTCATACATAGATTCTGTTCAGAACATTTATGGTCATATTTTCAAGCTGTAATAAATGGGCAAAATGGACATGAGTCCGTGGTCTCAGTATTTCAATTCAGTTTTTGCACTTGGTGATCCTGTTGGCTTCTTTGTACCACATCTGCAGATCTCTATGGAACAGTTTGCAGCCAAGTGTGAAGTGGTGAGGATGAGAATTGGCATCTCCAAATCTAAAACCTGGTTGTCAGGCATTAAAGGGTATACCTTTTCTTATATCTGTATATCTTTTCTGGATTGGCTATGAGGTGCTGCTTTGAGTGAATTAGTTTAAGTATGTCAGGGTCTGGTTCATGAGTTCATGAGGGAGGAATAAAACGAGAGACCAACAGGTGGATCAGTGTCTGCAGTAATGTGGATTCTGTGCTGGTCTGTTGTGGTGAAGAGGGAGTTGAGACTCTGTTTACTGTTGGATCTATGTTTCCACCCTCACCTATGGAACTGTGACAGGTCACTGGTTCATCACAAGAAAAACACAGCAAAGACATTCTAAAAAAGCTTAGCTGCTGAGCTTCAGTCATATGTCAGACCAGAATGGGACAACATTCTTCTTCCAAAACTCAGCTCATGGTCTTATTAGCTCAAGGTGTGTGTGGACTGTTATTAAAAAAAGACGGGGTACTAAACAGTCAACAATATTCACCCTTTTTTGTCAGCTTTTTTTGAGACTTGTTGCTGCCATCAAATTCAAACTTACCTTTATTTCATTGATCTGGTACATATTTTCTCTTTAAACATTTGTTATTTCTCCTGTGTTCTATTGTGAATAAAATACTTCCATGTTATTTTTATCCATATATTAAAGAGTCAGGAGCTGACTGTTGGTCACCTGCTGCAGTCTTGCAGTCCTGAGCTTCGCCCTTGATGTTTTTTTATGTCCTCGCTGCAGGACAGTGACATGGCTGGACGTCCTCGGGGCGACATTAGCGCTTGGTCATGACGATAAACCTAGTTGTCACTGAAACACTGCCTGAGGACGCCTGGTTGCAGTCTGAAGCCAGGGAGGAATGCTGTTGTTGGGATGCTGGAGAAGTCAAGGGTCTGGAATTTGATTTAATTTTCATTGAGATTAATCAAGCTTCTGCTTGATTGGAGTTTTGGAAGCTTGATAATGCAGTGGATTTCTTTATATATGATATGACGTTTTTACGTATATTTTTGAGCATGTTTTTTTTTTTTTTTTTAGATATTCCTCTACTTAGAAAGGTGTTTTTGAATATTTAAAACTCAACTGATTCTTGTAGATCTGGTCTCTGTGTTTGCAGTTTATAGATCATTCATTAATTTGATTTAGACTACAGTGGATGTTAATGGAGAATAAGACAGAAGGTCTAACAACACAACCAAGTGAGGATTACTAATGTGAAATAGTATACACTGGAAGGTCTCAGTCCAGACTGTGCAGGTTATCAGCTGATGGAGAGAGCACTTTGAGAAAACTGTGAATCTGATAATCATGTCTTCTTTGGAAGAAGTGTTGTCTGATGGTCTAATGGAGGCTTCATTCTTAAATCTGAAGAAGTTCCTCAACAGAAGGACGTCAGACATCAACAAGCTTCTTGGTTCCAGTCAAGCCACAACTCTTCAGTTGAAATTATATTTTCACTGTCAGTCCACTTCACTTTTATTTGTATTGTCGCCAGTCCAAAATTCATGTCAAGGCACTTTACACAAAAACCCTTCAGTCCAATTATAGTCAAGTCCATTGTTACTCTGTGTATTTGAGTTACTCCAGGTCCAACAAAGTCCAGACTCGAGGTTCATATTAAGCTGATTCATAAAAACAATCTAGGTGAGGAACCCAACAGGTTGTGTTGAATCTTTGCTTTGATGTAATCCTCATCCTGAGCAAGCAGAGCTGAGTGAGAGTGGAGAGAGAAAGAAAACTAAATAACAGAGGGAAAAAAGCCTCCAGCAGAACCAGACTCAGGGAGGGGGACATCTGCCTTGACCCCCAACTGATAAAAGGGGTCAATTGGTAGCCATCTGGTCTTTCATCAAAAAGTAATAGCTGGGCTTCAGTTTACGACAGGAATTCAAACGCATTCCCAGAACTGATTCTGTCCTATCTTGCCTTTCAGGATCTCAAAACCCAGCTGGGCAGAGGACAGTCTAGTCTGGGGATCTCCAGACCAACTCAGTTGTCTCTCTGCACTGTAGTTCTATTGACTGTGAAACTGATCAGGCTAGATGGACTTCTGAGTGCCACCAGGAGGAGAAGTGGCATTATCTGGCTTTGCCATGGTTTTGCCTCATCCTCAGTGTGACCTCAAGTACCACTAGGATCATTTCAAAAGTAGTGCTTGTAAGTGGTGTCGGGTCAGCTGGAGTCACAAGATTACATTTACTCAAAAGTTTAAAGATTATGCTAACATCTTCTTTTTGTTTTTCCTTTCGGCTGCTCCCTTCGGGGGTTGCCACAGCAAATCATCTGTCTCCATCGAGCTCCCATCCTCTGCATCCTCCTCTCTTACACCAACTACCCTCATGTCCTCCTTCACTACATCAATATGCCTCCTCTTTGGTCTTCTCTAGGCCTCCTGCCTGGCACTTCCTACCTGAGCATCCGTTTCCCAATAAATGCACTATCCCTCCTCTGTACCACTTCTTTAAAAACATAGAAGTCTTGTTGTTTCTACTATTATACACTTAAAAAAGATGAGAGGTGTTGAGTACAATGAACTTTAGTTTAGGTATCCAGAGAAGAGAGACAATGGAGTTTATTTATTTCTATTTCCTAAATCCAAATTAAATAGGTAAATGTCTGCTATGGATTAAACTCCCAACTTAACATTTGATTTAAGATGAATCAAAATAATAATTTTGCCTCTATTTAATCACGAATCTATTTTAGACTATAGAGCTACCGAGCACTAGGCACAAAGTTAAAACTGTAAATCTAGTGGTAAATAGCTAATAGCGGACCTGAAGTCATATACTATAACTTCAGATCCACTACTTGCTGTGTAGTACTAGATGTAATGTTCTGTAGTGCATTAGATCTGAAGTTCAACCTTTATAAATTGTATTAAGTTAATTCAATCTTCCCCTGTGGTGCATGAACAGTGTTAATCCTGGATGTAGTCATCTGTAACCATGACGACAGTAAGATGAAGCTTCTGTAAATCCTCAGCCCCAATTTAACTATGTTACCAAACAGATTTAGTTTTAGAT
>JAOWBL010004293.1:0-11284 GCA_028564865.1 Zenarchopterus dispar | reverse complement strand
TGGTGAAACATCCCCTCTATCATTATGAGAGATGTAACTCTCATATTCTTCCTCAACATATTTAATAAATTGGGTCTAGCCATTTCTTCTCCCAAGAAAACACAGGTTATTTCAAATGTTAATTAAGTTTAGATGGCTTGAATAAACAAAGGAAGGTGTCGGTCTGAACAAAAACATACAACAATGATGACCTCCATTTCTGAAGTGCAGAACTCACTTCTGAGTTGCGTGGGGAGTCCCTTGAGCTCAAGGGAGCCCTTCGCATTGTGGGCCGGTGTCTCTGAGTTGTTTCAATCAGAGCGGTGCGCATTAATGGGGAGAGCAGGTGGAGCAACCCAGCAAACTGACCACAATTTTAACTATATAAGATGAGAAAACACGCTAGTGCGAATCTGCTTACTGAACACAAAGCCTCACTGGTGATTGTAGAGAGCAAAGCCTCAGTTATTTTGTGCTCTCGCGCCGGAATTCATTAAACCTTTTCTGGATGCATTTCAGCCTCTTATCTCTGTTGCGACGATTCGCCCCTGCTTTTTCCCACGTCGCTTGCGTCATCTTTTCCCCGGTTGGCTGTGTCACAGGAGCCGGGGTTCCCGTCGATCGCTCCTCTCGCTTTCAGGTCTGCAGAGGCTTCCTGTGCATCTTTGTAGATGACCGTGCCGGTGTCAAGGTGCACACGGAGCCGCGCGGGGTGGAGCGTCTGGAAATGGACATTTTTCCTTCAGCACCCTCCTGATGGGAGTATATGCCTTCCTCTTTGCCAGTGTATCATTAGTGTAATCATGCTCAGAGGACATGTCTCCCTTTGTACTGGATGTCTTTTTTATTCTAGGCGGAGCAGAGGACCAGCTCTTTTGTCTTAAACTCAAGAAAACATATAACTACAGATCGAGGGCTAGAGTCCTGTGGTATTTTAGGACCAAGGGAGCGATGGCAACGTTGTATTCCCAGGGGGGTGTCGGGGAGAGCCAGTTCAGTTTTTATGAATCCTTCAATAAAATCTGTGATGTCTCCTTCTGCACCCTCCTTCATGCCGTGAATGCCAATATTATTCCTCCTCGAACATGCCTCCAAATCAGTAAGCTGTGTCTGAAGGTGGACTTGTCGTTCAAGTGCATATGAGAGCACTTCTTTAACATCGACGTTGAAGTCCTCCATTACCGCCACTCTGTTCGGCCTTTTTTAATGCGGCTACCCATTTCTCTCATGTCAGTGGTGATGGTGTTGAGAGCGTTATGCATCTCATCTCTGAAATCTGAAACTTCTTTTCTGATCTCTCCTGAGGCTTTGCTAACATCATTTCTCACAGCAGCACGTACTTCCTTTATTTTGACGATGATGCTAGCTCTGATAGCCTCTAGCATGGTATGGTCGACATGCTTGCTAGCACCCACAAGGCAGTCTTCGTTTTCACTCAAAGACGCGTCTTCGTCAGGGTTTACCTGCGGTTTTCCTCTCGTTCTCCTCATATTCCCCCCTTTTTTGCAATATTGTCGGCCTTCTGTGGACTATTTAATGGTTAAATTTTGAGGGGGAAGTCAGACCCACTGGGAGCTGGTAAATTATGCTGTTGTTTGTCTCTCTGCCATACCGGAAGTCCAGGAGGAAATTTTGACCATTTGTCTTTACAAAACTGCTTCAGCTTTTACTCCACCCTAAAAGGTGGATTTCCTTTTCCTGAAGCCAGTCACTGGTGGATTCTTCATGTTTAAGGTTGTTGTATTTCACCACAAACGTCCACAGAGCCTCAGCTGAGTAGATATTCTATAGGAGAATCTGGTAAACATGGGATGTCATTTTTATCTTGATAATGATTAGTGGTCCATGCTCTCAGGCAGCAGATCAAACCCCAAATCCTGGTGCTCTCTTCACAATGCTGCACCATATGCATCAAGTTTTATCAATCTAGGTACCGTTTTGCACCATACATGGTCTTTTGTCGTATTCCCCAACAATTCAGCTTTTTGTCTTAATAGTTTTGTAGCAGCATTGTCGATTAACAAGTGGTTTTTTTGGCAAACCGGAGTTGTGCAGTAATGGTTGTTTTTGGAAATCCGTGGCTTTGTCACTTAACCCTCTCTGTTCAACATACCATCCTCGAAGATTTTAAGAAAATAGAACCAAATATTTGGTTTAGTTTTTCCTACTTTTTGTAAACCTTGCGAAAACTGTGCCTTAGGCCAATATTTTAAGAGGGTGACAATATAGTGGACTAACTAACAGCAGTGTTGTCAGTCCCAGTGATGACTTCAAGTCTTCAGCTGACTCAACAAACAGCAATTGTAGCTTGTCTGTTTTATGATGCTAGAGGCTTTTCTCATAAGTTTGCAAGGTTCTAAAGTTAAAACTGCTGATCTGTTTTTAAATAGGGCTCCCATCTGACCCCAAATTTTTTTCTTTTTTCCCATCAGATATGTAGTTGTAGATAATGGATAATGACATCCATGTTATCACTTCACTTTCAAGTCCAACTGTCAGCTGCTGGACTGTCAGCTAACTGAGTCCTGCCTTGTACAACTTTGTGTAATTTCAGATTAAGGCTTTGGAGAAGTCGTATCCTGAAGTGGTGAAGCTTCTTCCACTTTGGAAAGCAGAGGTCTTAACTGACGGCCGATACGGCATCTTTCTGACGTCTCGAGAGCTGAAGGCACAACACTCTGACAGCAGAGAAGACGAGCTCATATTTTCCGTCATTCGTTCACCATATTTTGGTTACCTAGAAAACATCACAACAGGTCAGGGTGACTTTTGTTTCCTTGTGATTTTTATCACATTGTAGTAGATATAGATTTAGGTATTTGTGTATGTATAGTTACTCCCTTTGTTTTTTACAGGTGGTTTTGTATCACAGAGCTTCTATCAGATGGAGCTTAATAAAAGATTGATAGTCTACATCATCAGTCCAGATGGGGAGTCTCTGTCAGACAGTCTGGAGTTTCGAGTCTCTGATCCTCTGGGCAACACCAGTCCCCCTCACATGTAAGGAAACAAACGTTTATATTTTTAGTTTTTCCCATGCAATGTTAACAGCTGAGTCTTGGCTGTGTTTGCCCCTTATCTTCGCAGACTTGAATTCAGGTGGTCCATGGTGGAGTTTTCTCACCCTCAGGCCTCTGCTTGTGAAGGACAGAGATCAATCTCCCTAGAAATCCTTCGAAAGGGGAACTTGGCAGAGTTGGCATACGTCACTGTCAAGGTCTGAAAGACTGAAGATTCTTTACAAAACCTTTTAGCCTTTCAAAGTTGTGTTTGTAAAGACCTTTGCCATCACCTGGGACTGCGTTTGAATAAATTAATCAATAATCTAATACCTCATCAATCATCATATGTGCTTCTGCAACCTTCTTTGCTCTCTCATTTAAAGGTAAAGGAAGACACCGCGACTGCTGGAAGAGATTTCATGATATTTCGTCCATCCTCCCTCATTCAGTTTGATCGAGGTATCTGCTGAGAACATATTTGTCTTCAGTGGAAGAGCTGCAGAAAAAGCTTTTTTTGTTTTTATATATTCATATAATTATATCAAAATAGGTTTTACACTGCTCTGTGGTGGAAATCAACTTAGAAGGTTTTGCATGTTCCTGAGCTTAGTGATCTGGGTTTTCTTCTCTACACATATCAACACTAATTTGGCCACAGAGATTCACTGGGGTTTATTGTTCTTTCTGTGTATGAGTTAAAGAAACTAAGTCCAGAACACAATCTCTGTGTGTGCAGGAGTGTCAAAGCGAAGGTGGCAAACTGAAATCATTCAAGACCAAATTGAGGAGGCAGATGAAAAGTTTGAGGTGCTGCTGGTCTCTTCTGAAGCTACAGTCATTGGCAGGATCCACAAGGCTGAACTCATCATTAGAGACTCAGGCAGAGGTAAAAAAAAAAAATCATGTTTTGTATTATTTTAATCTGTAACCTGTAATACTTACATGAGTGTTGACCACCTTAGGCCAGTGCAGGTCAAAGCAGGACCCTCAGGTTCCTCTTCTTGGAGGAAAAGGGATTCGATCAAACATGTATCCCCAGCATGGATCCATTAAGGTGGAAAAACTTCCCTTTGGTACAGAAACTGTCATTTGGAGTCGAGGTGACAGCATCTCAAAGCCAGAAGAGAGTCTCCCAAAAAAAAAACTAAAAGTCACAGGCAGTCCCAAATCTGTAAGTACTTATAAATGTAACTATTTAATTTGAGCTTATCCTTATTTAAAACCATTTTCCTGTAAATTTCCTCCATATACTGCTTCCTTTATTTTTTTCAGATTGGTCCTTCATCTGTGTTTTACAATGGGACAGATGTGGTTTACACAGTAAGCAGCTGCAGTAGCAGATACTAGAGATGTGTGAAAGTTGAAAAGTCTTCATCTCCATTTATTTTTTTAATTCCAGTATCATAGCATTATGCAGATCCAAGTGGAGGATGATACCTCCTCAAGCAGGAAGGGCAGAAAGGCAAACATCCGGGTGGTGAACAGGGGGACCCGGCGACAGGAATCTGCTGATGAGAAGACATCAGATCCTTTGACAGTGATTTCAAAACCACCAAAAAACAGACTTTCTAACGGACGTGTGAGTACAAATATAAGACTAGAAAATGTGTTTTACTGTGGGCCAGCAAGGAAAAACATCTTTCCTTTGTTTTTAAAATCTTCAGCTCTTTGAGCTTTATCTGAGTTTTCCTTCAGGCTTTTTCAGTCCACCTGTTTTTGTTTATTTATTTTTTATTTTTTAGCTTTAGTCTTGTGGGTTTCTTTAGTTGGGTCTAAAGTTGTGCTATGGGACTTCCTCCGACTGAGTGTGTCTCCATCTCCAGCAATAGTACAGCACTAAGAGTTTTTAGGAGCTCTATATGTTCAGTTTTTATTCAGTCAAGTCAAGAAAGGCTTAAAAAAATGTCAAACCAAACAATAAATCCCATAATAATGTATAACTCTGTGACTTTTTTCATTTTACCTGACATGGTATATATAAATTCAGCGTTTGTACATTTTCATGAGTGTCAAATCTGCCTTCTTCCTTTTTTAAATGTATTTAATAATATATTTTTAACCAGGCTGTAAATATAGTTATTTCTACTATAAAGTTCAGTTTTAACGTCGGAGTTAGGGAAACTCGACTCTGTTTTTTTGAAGCCCCTAGTGGTCAATAGAGGAACTGTAGTTTTCTCCACCATCTATCCAGCCTCAGAGTCAGCAGAATGTCCACATGCATTTATTGACCTTTTATTGATGACATCAGCTTGTCCCTCTGTTAGGTTCCCAGTCTGGGTCTCAGTGCTAGTTGACGTCACTTGTGTTGGCTTGACTTGTGTTCCTACTTGTTTTTGATCCCAATTAAGTTCTTTGGATTGTTGCTGTTTTATTTTGGTCTTCTTAGATTAACAAAGTCAGTTTGATTAAGAATTATCCCACTACCTTCACTGTCTCCAGCGTTCAGATGCCCACCTATGATAAACCCTGGCAGGCTTCTGTCCAACTATGTGTTGCTGGCTTGGCCGAGTGTTGGAATTAGAAGGCTCATTAACATTAAAAAAAGATCTGATCCCTAAAACCCTACTGCTATTTTTGTTAGTGGAGCTAAGAAATGGCTTCATATGAATTACTTGTTTTTGAAATATCACATTACCTACTAGAAATCTACATCTGGTAAAAATGGCCTCAGCCGGAGAGGAAGCTCTGAATCAGAGGTGAACTTCAGCTCTGATTTCATTTACAAATCAGCTGAACTTATGTTTGCTGTGGCACTGAGATCATGTTCAACTTCAAGCACAGTTGTGGATTAAACTAGAAATGTTCCAGTTTAGGTGGTATGATGTTAAAGTATAATTAATTTGTTTCTTGTGTATGAATGGAAACTGTAGCTACCTACAAAGCTGCAACGGGTCAAATTCTTTCCCATTCCAGTCCTCAGTCTTCCCTTGTCTTTTAAATGTTGGACAGAGCTGTCTTCTGTCTCTTACCGCTGTAGGCTTCAGTTTGCGTCTGACTCCAGTGCTCTTTAAATGTCACACTTCTCATGTGCGTCTGACAGTTTCTGTTTGAAGTGACACAAACAGATTTCAATGCTGACTGCTTGGCCCACAGGCAGCAGCTGGCATCTCTGTCGCCAAGCCCTGCGTGCTGGGACTGATGGGACTCCTGCACTTCAACCAAACCACTAACCAGTTCTATCACTGCAATGGCGTCTCCTGGAAAACCTGGGCACCAACTGACCAGGTACACGTCAGAGAAAAGCTGTTCTGGATCTGCAGAAAGAAAAGCTCTCGATCAGAAAATAAAAAACAAATATCATCAGTCAACAGAAAGCTGTTATGAAACATCCGTCAGAGGTAAAAGCTGGTAGCTGAGATACTGAGGTAGATTGTTGGAAGTGCTTTGGCTTTTGGGACTCACTGCTTTACTTTTTTAAGTTTGAATCATCATTTTCAGCTTGTCTCTACCTTTCCTCAGATTGTGAGTGCTCAGAAATGTCCACAGGGCTGGGCCTTTCATGGCGGCTACTGCAATGTTCTCTGTACTGAGCAGAAGGTCACGTGGAGCGCAGCTAACCGGGTCTGCAGGGAACGGTACCATCACACACACGTGATAAAATAGAAGGACTCAGCATGCTTGGAGATGCATGTCTGGATCAATCACAGATCAGTGCTGTATAATCTCCATTAAAAGTGTCTTTCAGAAGAAAATAGTTTTTTTTTTCTTTTCTGTCAGATATAGGGGAACTCTTGTGAGCATTTTCTCAAAAGTTGACATGGATTGGCTGTGGGACTTCAGTGGAAGACGGCCATTCTGGATTGGTGGGTGTTCTGGTTTAGAGATTTAAACATATGTTGGTGCAATCATACAGTCAGCTTACACTGTTCTTATAAGTTTATATTATTATATTTACACTTTCTAGTTCCAGATTTACTCACTCTAAATAAATAACTTTAAACTGTATTAGAAACAGCGAGCACATCAAACCTCCAGTTTAATAGTAACACGAATGCTCCAGATACTTTACACATAAACTGTATCACATGATTCAACACTTGACTTTGGAAGTAATTCAATTCAGCATTTACTAACAATAAATAATATGTAGAAAAAGCTGAAATCTTTTCCAATTACTTTTATTTTTATTTCTTTGCCAACAATTTGAACCCAAAATACTTTTCTTTTTTCAACTCATCAACTTTCATCTGTTTTTGCATTTCAGGCCTGCATGGCAAAAAGAAAAATAAATAATAGTAACAATAAAAAGTTTGGATTGCTGACAATTTATGATAGTAAGGAGACAAAAAAGCATGTTGAGCTGATGTCAAGAGGAGATTGAAATGGAGACTTACAAAAATATCAAAAAATACAAAAATAGCATATGTGAAACACTGAGTTTAGAAGTAAAGATGGACAGGAGGACCACCACTTTGTCAACAAATATGTGAAAGAAAATGACTGAAGTAAGTTAAAACAGCCATTTGACAGAGTTCAAATTGGAAACAATTTGAATGTGTCTTTTTGCTGTGCATAATGTCACCAAATGACTCAAGAAATCTGAAGGAACTTCAGTGAAAGCGTGCAAAAAAAACTGCAATGACAACCTTAAGTTGTTGCACATTTCAAAATGTGTTTGCAGGAAGAATGAGACAAAATAAAACTCTTTATCACTTTGATTCCTGAATACCAGAAAACCTTTTTAGTGTTATGTTAGGAAATGTCAATATCATACACTGTATAGGTAAAACCTTTACTCTTTTCTTTTATTTCTTTGAAGTTGTATTGTAAAGGAGGATTTGTTTTTAATGCTTCTATAAACTTTAAGCTCTTGGTTTGTATATGATCAGTAATAATACATGAATATTATATCACCAGTCAAGTTTGTAAGGATTCACTTTAAATTACCGCAATACAAATTCAACTTTGGATTCTGTAGCTTGCTATTGAATACCATCACTTCAGTTTAATAAAGATAAATTGACCATAAGCATCAGGATTACATAAATACAAATTACATTTGATTAATATGAGGTCATAAAAACATTTAATGGAAAACACATTGCTTATTCTTATGCCAGCCATCTAAAAACAAGGATCTGTAAAGTTTGGACAGTATTGATCTTTGTTTTTGTTTTGTTGTTGATTTGTATTAAGGGCCTTAAGATGACTTTGGTTGCAGATTTGATCTTCACAATTAAAGCTATTTAAACTGAATTATTTGCAGAATGATAAGTTGCTGCTAAATATCAAAAGTAATAATTTTACAGCTGATTCATAATCAATTCCATGTGAGTTGCTCCGATTACATCTGCTGTTTTGTGCATTGAACCGTAAGAGGCGGGTTTCCATGGATCCAATTAAAACAGGAGGATGAAACTGTAACAAAATCAACTCATCCTTCGTGTTTTCATCACAGTGAGACCCCACAGGATCCCCTGATCATGCACCAACCACCTACTTTCCAGGTTGAGGCTCACGCAGAACTAAGATTTGTTGTACTTCCTCCACTGACCACTAGAGGCTGGCTTTATTGACTCTCATGTTAAAGTGTCCAACTAAAGAGCAGGAATAAACATATTTACAGTCTGGTTCCAAAAGTTGTTTTGGCCTCAATCATTCCAGATGTTGGAATGTCCCAACCTTTGGTTGGGACAAATCAAGGTTTTCTTATTTGATTTCACACAGGGCCGGGGTGTGTTCTACTACGCCAGGAGAATTTTTATAAAGTATTATATTTATTTCTAATATAATTGATTGACAGTCACTGGCTAGTAACTATCACTTGTTTATCCATAATCATCATGTTATCGCACTTAATGAAGCAACCAGCTGTTTGTATTAACCCAGCATCTGCTAAACACGATGGCCAT
Organism: Zenarchopterus dispar; assembly: GCA_028564865.1. NCBI lineage: Eukaryota > Metazoa > Chordata > Actinopteri > Beloniformes > Zenarchopteridae > Zenarchopterus > Zenarchopterus dispar. Next base: position 2,451 of record JAOWBL010004293.1, on the reverse strand, counting down.
ATTTGATTTTGCTGTCAGATCAACATGTTAAACAACATATCCCGCTGTAAATGTCTGACAGCAGCTCTGCAGATATTTCGCCTCGCTTTGATTGACGTGGTGGGCCATTCGGCTTCCTGAGAAAAAGACCGACCTTCCCAAAAAAAAAAAAAAAAGGGTCACATGACCATTGTTGTTTCATACAGTCACTGTTTCCCAACCCTGTTCCTCAGAGCACACTGTCCTGCAGGTTTTACGTGTCTCTTTGCATCAACACACCTGATTCTAATTAATGGTCATCATCAGCTTGTCCTCAAAGTCTAGACAAGTCTGTTAATGACATACATTCTTGTAGCAGGCAGGTAAACATCTGGTCCGAGGGTCAGGGTTGAGAAACACTGGTCCATACTGCACATCCTGAAGGCAGAAGTGCACCCCTTTTAACTATTTACTAACTGCCAATGAATGAAATAAGAACAATAAGACAGCAAAGACAAAATAAGATTAAAAACATTCTCATCAAAACAAAGTTTTTTGTTTAATGTTTACGTTGTGGTGATTATAGAAAAGAGATGACTGGAACTAGAATCTGCACAAAAAGGCGGCCATATGTCACCCAGTGAGCACATCGAATCCCATCAACACTAACGCAACACTCAGCAGTTGTTTTTCAGGACAGCACTAAAGTAGCAAGGAAAAGACGGGATCTTGTTTTGGATCCATGTAAGTTCCTGAAAATTCTGGTTGTTGGCTTTTTCTTCTGATGGAAAGATGCACAATGGTCAAGATCCCAGTGAAACTCTTGTTAATGGAAACATGCCTAAAGAAAGATTAAACTCATTGCTGTTTTAAAATACTAAAAACAAAATTACTCTGGGCACACTTACTGACCATCACAGTCTGAAGTTGGTCACAAAATATATCTTCACTCAAATAAAATAATTTTCTTTTTCCTTCTCATGGAAGGCCTCAGTGACAGAGAGGGCCGAGGACGGTGGAAGTGGGCAGGCGGCGGTCCCGTCACGTACACAAACTGGAAAAAGACGTCTCCTCCCTCCAGAAAGATGGGAAGTAAAAAGTGTGTGCTGGTGTGGAGAAGAGCTGAGTGGCAAATCAGGGACTGCAAGAGCAGCAGAGGTCATCGCTTTGTGTGTTCAGTAAAAACGTAACTGCTACAGCTTCACAGCCTCCAGCAACTCAGCGAGATGTTTCTGAAGAGTTGTCGGAGAGACTGATCCTCCAGACGCTAATGCTGCAAGAACACACGACTTTAGTTTGAACTGTGGAAATGTACCACAACCAGCTGCACTGAGTATCCAATTAGACATCCTTTACTCTATTTACTCTTTCTAACCACTGAAAGTATTACTAACTTTGTAAATCATTTTTAAAGAAATATTGCTTTTGCTTATTTCAGTCAGAAACGGGACTTTGATGAATCTCAGATTTCTACGTCCACTGATGGGTTGGCGTTGTCCTGTTTAATTTATCTCTTGATCCTATTGTCCACATTCATAAATTAATTTGTGCTTAATCATCTTAAGCAGAAATGGTGCTGTACACTGTGTTGGATTGGTAGTGTTATTGGTTTTTGTATCTATAAATGAAAATAATAAATAATGTCTGTGTGAACTGTAGTTGTGCCACGTCTCCAACTTGTCTACAAATTCCCACATCTCGACAGCAGTGCCGATGTTGCTGAGCCATATATGTGAAAAATTTTACCTGCAGCCCAGTAACAGTTCCTCCCACCGCTGACATGATCTCAGCACATTCATGAGAAAGTTCTGACAACTTTATTTCTTTCAAAGCGCCCTAAGAAATGAATAATGGTTCTTCTACCTCATGTAAGCAGAGTGAATATGAAAAAAATAAAAACAAAATCCTAAATTAAGCTAGAAGGGGATAACTACAGAAACATCCAATTTACTTTATATTTATGGAACTTTCTTGATGAAGTTTATTTCAGATGTAACAGGACAGAGATGTGGTAATTCCTAGATAGATAATCAGTCCATGTTGGGCTTTTACAGACACAAACACTCATGCACAGTCAGTCGATAATCATGACCACCGACGGCTGTGGTTCAATGGATAATGGAGGTCCTCTTTTTTTTTTTTTCCCTTCTAAATCATTATCAGAGGGGGAATATCCCTCTTCAGAATCTGAGTCAGTGATGACTGGCTTTTTTTTCTTTTTTTGTAACTTGAAAATTAACAAGAGAGTGAAAGTGTCCCCCATCAAACCTCTTGACAAATCAATCCAAAACAAGCTCCACTAAGCCTGAGCTCTGTCAAAGAGGACTAAAACAGTAAAGTGTAAAGAAAAAGTAAACAAAAGAGGGTTGTGATGGATGTAGTGAAGTGGTTGTGTATCGTATGGTGTAATGTGTGTGAATGAAAGCATGGTGTTTGTGTTGGATGTAACACCCCAAAATCTGCAATACCTGGGATATTTAGAGTTGGAGAAAC
>JAOWBL010004292.1:0-11288 GCA_028564865.1 Zenarchopterus dispar | reverse complement strand
ATATATACACATTCTCTTTCTCCAATGACTGAGATGTTCCACTGAACTTTTTAAAATAGCTCCCTCTATCTTAGTCAACCCCATGACCATGCGTCACATGTTGATGTTAAGCCAATGGGGTCAGAGTGACGTCAGTACCTCTGATGCTAGAAAGGGATAATCAGTTTGGCACTGTTTGGGGAGCATAGATGCGTTAGAATAGGTCAGTAGATAACACTGCTGCAAGGATTGAAAATTCATATCAAAGTCTTGACTCCATAACATTTGAGTGTTTAAAATAGTATGGCTTAAAGCTGGCAAATGTTGGCAAATATATTTTTAAAAAAGGTGTTAAAAAGTAAGTGTTGTTAAATATGGGCTACTTAAACAAAGACATCATGTGTACTGGAATTTTTAAAAAAGTCAATGCCTATCTTTGCATGATGTTTATCTCTGCTTAGACAGTAAGGATAATAGGATTTTAATGCTGTTGAGAGACAGAACATGGAACAAGATGGACAACATCATTCATCTTGTGCACAACATGGCACAAGATGAATGACCATATTCATTTTTCATAGATACTGTTATTGCACACATCCACAGTAAGTCTATCTATCAGTATTTGAAGCTGAGGGGGCAAAGTGGAGCGAATAAGGACGCATGCAAGAGCTTTACTCGGAGAGATAACACATACCATTGGGGGAGTTTTCAGTAAGAGGATGGAGCATCTGCTCCTACCCACTGGGCCTCCCAGCTAATGCAAGCAAACACTCACACTCACACATACACACTTATAAACCTAACTGCGGCAGAATCTAATGAGGCTGAAGCCTGCTGGGCAGCAGGACGACTGCTCCAGCTTTCCTTTGGCTATCTGGTTCTTGTCCCAAATCTCCTCATGTCATCAACCATTTCATATCATCTGCAGAGTTTTAGGCCTAGCAGTGTTTCTTCCCAATATTGGTTCTGTTAAGTAGTAGTAGGAGCAGCTCATGATAGAATGAACTACAATTGAACAAAATATGTATCAAAAAGTCTGTTCCCCCTTTTTCAAAGACTTTTTTTTTCAATGTTAAACCATTTTGGAGTTTATTTTTTCCCCCACAAAAATTCCTCAGTTTAAATGAAAACATTCAGTATTGCAAATTTTAGTTTTAATATAATTAGATTTAATAATAATTCAATTTCAGTCCTTCTGGACTCTTAGCTCACAGTTCTTGAACAGAATCACACCTCTGAAAAAAATGACACTAAAATTGGTGTGTGTTAGTAAACTAATATAAGTACAGTACTTGTGTAATACATACATTTGTCACTTTATTAATACATGTTTAACACTCCTATACTGCTTACAGTGGTTCTTTGCATTTTCATGAGATTCAATTCAGAAATATTGAAGCAACCTTTGCTATATAATTTCAGATTTCGCTACCTTCACCACATGTGAAGCAGGACATTCTGCGGCAAACAGTTAGATGAGGTGGTATCCACAGCTAACTTTGATTGACATACGGTAGCGGTGTTCCCGTCAGCTTCCAGAGCAACATGGCAGTGTGCCATACAAGAAAAAAAGTGTATTTTCTTTAATTTTTCATATTTTACAGTCTATGGGAAAACAAAGCTTCCAAACCACCCTTCAGAAAACCAATATGTAACTAATGCTTCATGTATTTGATTTTAAAGTCTGTTACAAATGCATCTCTTCTTGTTTCTCTGAAATTATAGGTCATATTTCCTAAAATGTGTCTGTTTTAACCTTGCATTTAAAAAAAAACATTGGCATTAAACAGAATTTGCATTAATGCATTAACTTTGACTGCCCAAGTTTGCACATACACCTCTGCTCTCATAGAGAATGACTGCTAACTGCTTTTTTTCAGATTTTTATTTTGAAATTATAAAATCTTAGCAAAAAGACTGAAACATTAAAGTAGTAAAGAACAGGTGGGGACAAGACATCAGACACATCTCCAAGGAGTCTTCTCGTCCTCTATTTCATGTCCTGAAGCCAAACTAATATACTGAATGGGTCTAAGATGGCTTTTTATTTTTCAGTCTTCTTGGTGAATTTATAAGTATTTATGTGCAAACCCATGAAGGCACCCTAGCACCCAATATTGTGTAAAAATGAGGTCAAATGTTTTCCCAGTTTTTAACCTTCAACTTTATTGTATTCTCACCTTTGTTATACAATATAACTCTAATTATAATCTAATCCACAAAAAAGGGGATTTTTCCTTTATCAAAAATCTTGCCAGTGTATCAGGTGCTGTTTGTTCATGTAATGCATGGTATGCCTTCCAGCAGTGTGGTGAACTCAAATCCCCAACATTTAGTCACTGAGTCCAGTTGAGACTATGCTCTGCTCTTCTTAGCTTCATGACAATTGTTTCATCAAGTAGGATTGCAAGTTTCTCCCTGGCACTTTAGCTGTATTCTACATTGTCCATACAGGAATGTCAGGGGAAATTAAAGAGGCAGATCTTCATGCTGTACTCTTTGTAGAATTATACAAATAATAGGGATAAGTAGCCCATCCATCCATCTTCATCCATCTTCTACCGCTTATAGGGGATCAGTTGTTGGGACAGTAGCGTAAGCAGGTAAGGCCAGACTTCCCTCTCCCTGGCCACATTCCCAGGCCAGCCGGGAAACATAGCCATGTCTTAGGTCTTCCCCACGGTCTCCTCTTTGTGGGATGTTCCCAGAAAACCTCACTAGGAAGGCATCCAGGAGGCCTCCAAACCAGATGCTCGAGCCACCTCATCTGGCTCCTCTCGATGCAGAAAAGCAGGGGCTTTACTCTGAGTCCTTCCCAAGTAATTGAGCTTCTTACCCTATCTCTAAGGGAGAGCCAGAGACCATGCAGAAGAAAACTAATTTCAGCCGGTTGTGTCCCCAGTCTAGTCCTTCTGGTCACAACGTACAGCTCTTGACGATAAGTGAGGTTTGGAACATAGACTGACTGGTAATCAAGACCTTTGCCTTTCGGGTCAGCTCCTTCTTCATCATGACAGACCAATGCAAACGCAGCATCAAGCCACCTATCAATCTCCCACTTCATCTTTGAAGTATTCCTTCAAATACTAAACATGGTCCACTCAGACTCAATGTCCCTCACCTCCCTCGGGACATGGCTGAAGCTCCACTGGAGGTGGGGACTGAATTTCTGTCTGACTGGGGGCTCCATCAGGTGTTCCCTGCAGACTCTTACACAACATTTGGGCTTACCAGATCTGACCAGCATCCTCCCCAACTATCAGAGTGGTAATCAGGTGGTAATCAGTTAACGGGTTCACTCCTCTCTTCACCTGAGTGTCCAAGATATGCAAAATGTGACTACACCATTCCAAAACCTTGTTTCTTCTATCTTTTAGACATTCCAATGTAGATTTGTTGGTCTGCTTCCTGTTGCGTCACCCAGTTTCAACCAAGCTTTTGGTGGCCTCACATCTTCTTCTATAATAATCTAGTATACTAGAACTATAATAATCTAGGTGACTATAGGATCAACTCAACCACTGCAAAGTACCCAGGGCCTGTGGCTGCAAAAAGAAAAAAAAAAGAAAAATCATAACTCCTCCACAACCATGCTTGGTGATGGATATGAGGGGTTTTTGCTGAAATGCTGTTTTGTTTTCACTAAATATGGCGCAAGACACTGAAGCCAGGCAACTCCACTTCATAATTTTGAGATATTGTCACAGAGACACAAAAGAGACCAAAGGAAACGCATGCATTTTTCTTCAGTCATTCTGAATAGCTCAACTTGGTTGAATTGGTGAGAGATAGAAATGAGAAAACTTCTGTTTTTGAGCAGAAGATGAAATCAGTGTAACCCACCTAGTAAGGGTTAACATATTTTTGTTGTTTCTTAAAATTCATATGCACTATTTATTTTATTTTGAGAATTGGAAGATTTATTTTAGAAAGACAGGAACTCTGATGTATGGAAAAAGCTGTCTAGCTTAACAACGTAAATTAACTCATGGGCAAAATAATAGGTAAAGAAGGAATGAAGGATGAAAAATGCAGAAGTCATTCTGATAATCATGGATAACACCAACTTGAATAATTTGACATAAGATTCATTAATAATAGGGATAGTTGAAAAATCCTTGTTTATATCATTGTTAGTGAGACAGAGATAGCAGTAATTGTAATAGTGTTCAGATAGGATTGAAGCATTTCAGAGAGTCGGTCAGAACTGTGTGTGGATGAGGTATGGAGGAGAACATAATGCCATGTAAATGTTAGGCAACTTTATCATGTTATGTAAAGGTAAATTAACATGCTAAACCAAACACTAGATTACACTGCATTTATAAATATGACATAACTTGTTTAAATACATTTAATGTCAGTCATACCATAGGTCAAATACACATACACATAACTCCAAAGATTGTCTATACTGAAAGAAATGATCAGCAAAGGCACTTTATGGACTTAGTATGCATGTAAACAGCAATCAGTGATTTCACAAAAGCTGCTGGCTGTTCAGCATTCAAATTGCTTAGTTCACCTATCACTCAGCAGACCTTTTGAACAATCATTATCCATATTTTCTTCATTACATATTAGTGGGAATGACATCTTAAAGGCAGGTGTATGTTCTGTAGATATGGTGGGTGAAAAATGAAAAAGTAATTAACCTTTATTTTACATAAAATTCTCATCAGTACTAGTTAGTGTGAACACATCACAAAAAGTCATTTAAAAACTTGGAAGATGGCAGTTTTCACACAAATCCCACAGCTGAACTCCACCTTTTAAGCTTTCCTTCATTTGCAGCACACTCTCTTTACAGGAAGTGCAGGCCACTGATTGCATAATTACTCACTGCCTTCAGTAAATCAAGTGCTAATTTCACAAAGATTGCAGCAGCAAATAGATTGAATGCTCTCTAGCATGAGTCTTAACACATCCATAAATCAGCACACCTGCCCCCTCAATCTTCATGAGCAAGAGACTGAAGACCCACAACATGAATTAGTGCCATACCTCAGTATGTTTCATAAGCAGGAATGAATGGAACTGAAAGGACCACTTTTATCCTTTGCTCACTTTAAAGATGTGTCTGAAGGACTATTTTGTACATTTAATTTAATTTGAAAATTGAGTATTACAGACACCCAGAAATGGATTCAACAGGTCTAGAAAATGGATGGAGTATTACAGACGTTTTTTGTTTTTTTTTTTACCAGAAGCCTGTGAAGCTGAAATTTTAGCTGCAGGTACAGATAGTAGTATTCAGACATGTTACTGCAGCTCTTCAATGAAGCATTGTAGAGGTGATGGGTGTGTGTCTGTGAGAGAGAGACAGAGAGAGTATGTATGTGTGTGTGTGTCCCGTTCCAGAACGCTTGTGTGCAGCAGCACAACAGCAAATAGTTTGATTTAATTTGATACTGAATTATGTCACTGCATTCATACCAATTTCATTAAAGAAAAATCACGTTTCCATGACAGAATCCGAGGTTTTAGCAGAGCTGTTAAACAGAAATAGAAACAAACAGCTGTATTTGACAGGAAATCATAAAATGACAGTGACAATTAATACTGCAGTACTTGACTGAGGCAAATGATGGAAAGTTAAAAGCTTGAGCTAAACTGACAGAACAACGTTAATGTTAAGAAGCTGGTCTCCTGTCACATTTTCTCCTGACCAGCTTACTTGGTTAAGGGGTACTGAGTGTCACTAAAGTGAGTTATGACAAATCCAACACTTTAGTAAAAGGGCTGGGAAGAGGGCAGAAATCTAGTTCTTTTGACAAATGTTTTCTTAAACTTATCTGATTAGTTATTGTCAAAACATTAGTTGGAAACAGAAGACAAAACATTAACAGCCATCTGAGAAAGAAGTGGGAAATAAAGCAGCTGTTACAGCCCTGAGTCTGTCCTTGACTTATGTATTGTGACTATTGTATTGATTACACCAATCAAGAAGGAAAATGCTTCTCTGTGGTTCCCCGTCCATGATTGCTTGAGTTTAAGGACCTGCTTTTCACTCCGCCTCCATACTGGGACCTAAAGATGTCACTGGAGGAGCTCTGTTACATCAACCCAGTCCTGCAAACATCTTGACTTCAAACTTTGTAAAGCCCATTCTGCACTGCAGTCTATGGAGCTGAGTCTCTTTCAGCCCACCATACCTCTTTGTGCTGCTGTGGTAGTGGAGTTTGTTATGGGAAATTGTACTCTTGTGTTTAATGTGCAGTACTTATTTAAAGTTAGAAAATGTGTATTATGCACTTGTGTCTCTGTGCAGTACTCATTTAATTTTGGACTTTCCTCTGTGCGGCACTTTAACAAGGGTTAGCAATGTATTTGAAGAGGCTTTGTTGTCTGGAGCTTTGTGTGTGACTTGGACCTAATTGATCTTCGATAAATCACTTTAACGCTCTACCTGCTTCTGTATGTTCTTCTTGTTATATAAAGTATACCAATTTGGCTACACATTTTGACTATTGAACAACTTCTAGGTTATGCTGCATCTCTTTATTTCTAATGAGCCAGGGCATAACAGCAGTATTAATACATGTATTTTCAAAACCAGCACTACGTAATATGGTGTTACAAAAGTCTTAATAGTTCACATTAACAGGACTCTTATCCTGTGTTTATGTTTGCACCATTCAAAGTAGTACATTGTTAGTCCCCAGGGCACGCTGACATCCACAAAGTCACTACACTACACAAGGCCAGTGACATCTTTAACTTGCATAAGAATTGTATACAAACCTTTTAAAAGTCTCAACTACCATGTATTTGACTTACTTTTTCCTGGACATTGCTAGGGTGTCTTACCAGTTAGCTAGTCATATAAAACTTACCGTAACCTTCCCAGCTTATGTATTTCATAGTGACACTGTTGAGATCCTCTGGGCGCAGCTCTGGCGTGGCAATCAGACGTTGCAGCTGCACCTAACCACCGCACCTGTATAAATTACACCTGAAGACCTCAAGCCAATGCCAGATTGTTGTTCACCATCCGGTAATGCTCTCAAGCTCTACTTACCTTGTTGTTAGCTTACCTGGCAATTTATTACATTCTCTTGTGCTTTAGACCCATCTGTTTCCCATCCTGCTTGTTCCACATCCTGCCTGTTCCTCTCCTCACCTGTTCCTGGAAAACCATCGGTGGATTACCTGTCATCATCATCATTCCTGTTCTTCAGCTTCCCGGAGTATCAGGACTACCAATAAAAGAATTGAACTTTTACCGTTGTCTGCTCTTGGGTCCTGCCTGTTGTCCACTAACACAACAGACACTCCATGTCACATTGAAATACAAGTCATCCTCTCCTGCAGGATTCATGAGTATCTGTGGCAAATGTTCTCCCAATTAAGCTGTTTAATGTGTCCTCTATTCCAACCAAGATATGTGCAGAGTGGTAATGACAGATCTGTTATCTCTATTGACCATTAGCTTCAACGCGCTAAGACATAAGAGGATGTAATTAACTCCTATTGTTTGAAGATGAACTGCTAGCAAATGAGTCTAAGATCTATGTAGTGTCGACTCCTTTATGCCGCTTCTGTTGGTGACCTACAAGCAGCAGCGAGCTCTGTTGTAAGAATGCAAGGCAGCATTGTAGCTGTGTGTACTGCAAACTGTGTGTGATCACAAACAACTTGTGCTTGCAGAATGCAAATAATGCACGTTTTGTTCTTGGCTCATATATACATAGCTCAAAGATATTTATCAATTTTCTGTGCACTGAATGTAGTGATCTCATGAGTCACAGATAATGAGAAAAAAGTACAAAGTGACCAGAATGTACATGTAAGCACGTTAATATAGGAGGCTCTCTGAGCACTCCGAGAGTAGATTGTCTATATACAGATAAAGATAGTTGATGTGGTTTATATGTCATACCATGCAGGGCCACTGAAATGCCACTGTTAACAAAAATAAACAAGGTTTTTCATATAAAGGAAGTCTGAGGATCTGCTGTGTTACAATTTGTTTCATTAACATTTAAAAGGGAAATCACTGACTCCACTTAAATCCTTCTGATGCAAGAGTGTAATAAAACCCCAAGCATCCTGCCAGATGAGAAGAGGTGCAGTATTTGCAGGGCAAGCCATTTATCAAGCACGTCCCTGAAATCACAACAGGGGGTGATGGTCAGAAGGGATACCAGTGTTAGACTGTGACAAACTGCACTTCCCAAAAAGGCTGGTGTTTGATTCATTCAGACTTTCTCAAGATTCAAGTTTTTTGGGGGGGTTTCTTATCATTTTTGCTTGGTATTTACAAAATAAACAGACTGAAAGGAAATTGTGTTTCTCACTAGCTTTAAACAATGAACACAGCATTTAAACAAATAGAAAAAGAAACTTGAGCGACATGTCACTTGTGAAACTAATACACTCCAAAATATATTTTCTTAAAATGGTAGAAATATAAACAAAATGGTAGAAATATAAACAGAACACACAGTAGCAGTTTGTAGTTTGTTGTAAAGTTTGTCACATTCAAAACACTGTGAACCTCACGGTGTGGGTCTGTCAGTGTGTGTCTTGATGGGGGGGAGGGAGGATCAGTCCATTTAAGAGTCCCACAGCCTGTGCAAAGACACGTTTCAGAGTTCTGTTGGTCCTGCAGCTGATGCTCATGTAATTCTTGCTAGACAGCAGGAGGGAGGACAGGCTATGAGAGTGGGTGGTGAGGGCTTTAATGATGGAGATTGCTCTGAGTAAGCAGCACTACTGGTAGATCTCCATCAGGAATAGGAAAAGAGCACCAACGATTCTGCTGGCAACAATCCTGTTGAGCAGATGTTGTTCATGGACCTTACAGCTACAGAACCAGAACATTGAGCTGTTCGTTAGGATGTTTTCAATGGTGCACGTGCAAAATATGATGAGGTGGGATTTGGCAAGTCCAGCTTTTCTGAGTCTCTGGAAAGAGTGGAGACACTTTTGTACTTTTCTGATGACTGCCGTGGTGTTGTTGGAGAAGGACAGATAATTTGCTAGGTTCACACCCAGAAACTTAATACTGCTCACTCTCTACAGCAGCACCATTTAAATATAGTTCAAAAAGTAATGAAATTTGTTGTTGTAACAATGCTTCTTGGCAATAACTCTTATACCAATGGAAAGCCTGTTTATTTCCCTTTTACATGGTACCACATTTGTAAAGAATAAGCATTTGTGGGATGAGCAGCAGAGCTGAGTATGTGGGTTGTGCCCATGGAAGAGTTTCCAAATCTTCTCTGCCAATGCCAAACGGCTTATTTTGCTGTTGCTATTGACTCTTGTTTTGAACTTCTGGTACTCCCAATTGTTGCCAATCAGGTGCCAATCAAACACTGGTGTTGGCAACACGTGCATTTGAACCTGAATATGTGGGGGAACGTTATGTTCAGCGATGAGTCTAGTCTGCCAACAGCAGTTGGATCATAGGGTCAAATTATAAAGAAGACGAGAAAAACGTTATTCTGATTGCTGCAGAAATAGAGTAACATCTCTTGGCGGAGGCAGTGTGACGGTGCGGGGCAACATCTCCCTCACTGGAAAAACGAGGCTTGTCATCAATTGAGGCTATCTTAATGCAGAGAGATATCAAGATGAGATTCAGCAACCAATGGCAACCCCATATCTCCACAGTCTGGGACCTAATTCTATCCTCCAAGATGACAAGGCTCACCCCTACAGAGTGATGCTTATCATACACTACTTCCAAAGATTTAGGAGTGGAGATGATGGAATGACTTGCCAGCAGTCCTGACCTCAAGCCATTGGACACTTGTGGGATTCAGTTTGGCTTGCTGTTCATGCCAGAGTGACCAATACAACCACACTGGCTGACTTGTGACAAATGCTGGTTGAAGAATGAGATGCCATCCCATACCAGTGTGGGACCAGGCTGGTGACCAGCATGAGGAGGTGGTCCCAGGCTGTTGTGGCTGTGTATTGTTCTTCCACACACTACCGAGGCTCCTGTTTGTTAAATTGATAAATTATTGAACTGCTAATACATGTTGTTTCTTCAAACTTCAATCATCCAATCCACCAAACAGCAAACAAGAGTCAATGGCAAAATTGACAGAGAAGATTTGGCAAATTTTTATGGGAGCAACCCACGTACTCAGCTCTATTGCACATTCCACAACTAGATATTCCTTACAAATGTAGTACCATTTAAAAGCATGAAGCCTCAGCTTTTCCAGCTGCTGTGGATGATCACACTGAAAGTTGAGCTAAAGTTGATGAAAAGGATGCAGGGGTTGGTATTCTTCCCCTCCAGGTGTGACAGCATGAGGTGGATTGTGGTGGAGATGGCATCCTCTGTGGATCAATTTCTTCTAAATGTACATTGAAGGGAGTGCCAGGTCTATTGGGAGACTGTTCTGAATGCGTTTCAAAACCAAATCTTTCAAGAAACTTGGTCACAACTGGTGTGAGGGTCATGGGGAGAATATCTCTTTCAAAGTCTATAGGCAGGCTGTATTTGATTTACTCAAGCGTGATTCAAATATCAGTATTACTCTAGACGGACAAGAAAAGTGTGGAAGCATAAACTGACAAGCAGAACTCATTTAAGTGATCTGAGTTTTTCTTTTTTTCTTCTTTATAATCCTCAATGTCAGAGGCTCTGTTGTGGTAAAGATCAAGGTGTGGAAGTCCTTGTGAAAATATTCAAACTTTGAAACAACACAACTGAATTTAACAAAATTAAAATTATGTTTTTGAATTTATTTGCTGCTCTTGGTGTCTTTGAAGCCAGTAATCTTTGTGCGTTAGAAACCAGGTGAGTTTGTCTGAGATATTGACTGAGATTTGCTGAGAAAGCGCCCATTTTCTTTCTTTTTTTCCTCACTATTATTTCGTTTTTGCTGAGAATGCAGCTGCACTCCCTGAGTATTACTGAGGAAGAGCATCATAACTGCAGATGAAGCTGTCAGTTAGTTGAAGGTTAGTGTGTAAGTCTTGCTGATGAACCACCCCCCCACCACCACCACCATCACCACCACCACCACACACACACACACACACACACACAGACAAAGCCATCCCCACCACCACTAATTTCACTGCCATCATTTTCATTTTCTGTACAATATGTCTTGGCTGTATTGATATTCAGTGTTGACATGGACTAGGCATCACTGCACTCTGTTCTTTTTTTTTCCATTTTATGTGGGATTCCAACTTTTATTGGAATTGTGGTTGTATATTGTTTTAAATGGATGGTCGTCTACATACAAAATGTTATGTTTGTTTTATATATATATATATATATATATATATATATATATATATATATATGTATATATATATATATATGTGTA
>JAOWBL010004289.1:0-11292 GCA_028564865.1 Zenarchopterus dispar | reverse complement strand
GAGGTGGAGCTATGCTCTGGAAAGGAGAGGAATGAAGGATTTCCACAGCAAGACAGAATATGTGTGTGAAGGAGAGGCTCCCAAGTGGATTGGTATGACCAAAATGACCAGAGATAAAAATAGTGGTGGAACAGTCAAAAACAAGGGAAAGTATAGAAAAGAGTTGAAGAAGTGTGTCCAAGGAGGTTGGAATGAATAGGGAAAAGGGTCAGGGTGATAAGGTGTGATAAGAGCAGGAAAAATGACAGGAAAGGTGTGCAAAATGGTGCTAATGCTCTCTGGTTTAGATACAGTGACACTTGAGAAAAGACAGTAATTGGTGTTGGACGTAGCTGAGGTTATAATGTTGAGGTTTTCTTTTGGAGTGACGATGATAGATAGGATTAGGAGTGTATTAATCAGAAGGCAGTGCATCTTAAATGTTTTGTGATAAAACAGAGAGGTCAGACTGAGATAGTTTGGACATGTACAGAAAAGTGATAATAAATATATCAGTAGACAGAGGATGAGGTTAGTACTGGCCGGAGGGAGGACAAGATCAGTGGTTCCCAAGGTGGGGGGTGTGGACTCTAGTAGAGATGCAGAGCCATTGGTGCGGTATGAATGAATGAAAAAAGGAATGCTTGGACACTGCTAGCATAATGGACAGGTTTTTAGACTCAAAAGGTGTGAGGATTAAAGATGTCAATTTTTTCTTGATTTTTTTTTCTCTCAGGGAGTTGTTCATGTTTTTAAATGCATTTTGCACAGAGAGACATTCTTTTTTTAAAAATTATATTGATAGCAATGTTGTTTTATTGTTATACAGTAAAAAACAAACAAACAAACCTGTTACACTGAATATAATGACACAGACAGCAAAGAATATGGTTACACAATAAATAAAAACAGTTACACATTACACTGGTTTGTTGAGGCATAAAAATGTCCTTATAAACCAAAGGGAGGCCACCAGATTGGGAACCACTTGCCAAGAGGAAGATCAAAGAGGGGATTTCTAGATGTTGTGAAAGAAGACATAAAGTTAATTGGTGTGAAAGAAAAGGATGTAGAGAATGGGGTTAGGTGGAGGAGGATGATTCACTGTGGTGACCCCTAAATGACGCAGCCAAAAAGAAAAGAAGAAGCTGAGGTAGTCACGGAGTGGCAGCCACAACACGTCAGAGTCACTCACAATGCACCAGCATCGTGGGCTAAGATAGAAAAAATAGAAATGTGACATCAGGTATGGTAAGTGCATAAAAGACAGATGTGAGGAATGGCTGCACACATTGCTGTCTGTAATGCTATCTGCACTATTATGACTTATTTTTTATTCTATTTGTATAGAACAGACTGTGGTTTTTTTGTGCCATTTTGTTTTCTATTCTTAAGTTTATAGAGTCATATGAATCTAAATTTTGAGCATCAAATCAAAACTATGTGCTCTGTGAGAAAAAGGTATTTTTTTCTTCTTTTGACCTTGCTCTGAATTTTTAGTTTAAATTGAAATTAACCTCAGTTTCACAAATCTGTGTTTTGATTTCTTTAAATCTATCACATGAAGGGAATGCCACACAATTTTGTCAGGTTTTACATCCCACTTCCCCCCTTCATGGTGGAGTTTTACAAAAGGAGAAGCAGCTCTCACTGGTTCTAATCTAGGGCCCCAAAAGGCTAGAAAAAGCCCTTTTTATCAGAACCACACTTGATCAAAACATGGTTCACATGAAAAGTGGAAAAAAAAAATGAGTGCCCCATTACCACATAGACTCATGAGCTATTTTCAGAAGCTGTTATATTCCACAGATGACTCACACTTTTCACAGTTAATATATGTATAATTCAGATTCTGTTCAACAATACTTTATTTACCCCCAAAGAAAATTAATCAATAATTACTGTAACTGTCATCCTCCTAATATTTGCCATCTCCATGGGTGATTCAGCAGAAGCTAGATATTTGTAGGACATAAGTCTTATCCACTCAAAGAAGTCACCAGTTTTTTTTTTCAGCATGTATGCTGGATCTAAGCTACCTATATTTAATGTCAGATTCTCTCAAGTAGTTTTTGTTCACTATGTAGGAGAAATAAAACTGGTTATATCATCATCAAGATCAGTCATTAGTGATCCATTCAATTTCTGTAAACACGATAGAAAAATACTGTTTGATTACATATTAGTAAGTACACAATAGCTGTTTTGTGCAATCAGCTACTTTTAAAAATATCTTCAACCAGAAAACCTCCAACTGGTGGTGACTGATCTGTACAGGAAGCAACTGCACTTCAGCAGCATAAGAAAAGAAACAATCAGCAGTGTGGACAACACACACACACACACACACACACATGCACACAAACACGCACGCATGGACATGCATACACACACACACATAGCAGTTCAGAAATACACACACAACACCACAAATGTAAAGGTGGCCTTTAATTCAGTGATCTAAGATGTGCTGCAGACACTCTTTAAAAGAAAAAGAAAGGTCTTTATTAAATGGATTGCTTGTTAAAATAATTTACAGTCAGTAACTGCTCTGCAACACAATTAGAAATAGTGTGAAGACGGAAATGGGAGGTGAAAATTCAGCGAAGCACACGACACGTGACAAAGCATGACCTCCAAGTCAGCTTTCTGTGAGCAGGACTGCGGTGTGAAAAAGAAGGCGTTGCTGATATCAGTTTATAATTACTAGTGAATATTTTCAACAACGCTGTCTTTGAAGAAGGTCCTCAGTTTTTAAAGATAACACTTGAATTGTTTTCAAATGAAACTCACTTTGAAGAAGGTTGACTTTTCTGCATGACTGAAATCATTGTAAGTCATTTTATGTTTATTATAAAACTTCCTTTGAACAGTTTAAAATAATGTTAGTGTAAGTTATCTTATCTTTTGAATTATTCAAATTTAAATGGAATTCACAAAGTTTGATGATAAGGAAATGAGGGCATGAGCTCAAATATCAGTTCAACTGTTGCAGATTCTTGGATTTGAGTTTTTTAGACATCTAAAAATACAGATTTAAATAAATATTGTTTAAATTTTTATACTGACTCCCTGTTTGAAGTAAATGTGATTTTCTCTTTTATGTTCTCAACCTTATGAAGTGATTGTATTTATTTTATTTTATTATTCTTTTTGTAGATATTTGTCCAAAAGTATTGGAAACTGAACATTTATTTCTCTATTAAGATCAGATGACAACACTGAACGTTTGCTGATTGTTTATGATTTCGGCACTCTGCTCACTAATGTAAATTTTCAAAACTTTTAAATGATGCTTTCACATTTCAAAAATACTTCTTTCCAAGACAACTACTATTTCATGTCTCCTTTAGGTAAAATTAGATGAAATATGTACTGAAATCTAATGACTTTAACTAATATACTGAAGATGAAGGAAGTGGCAGTAAAAAAAAAAAATGTGAATAATATTTGTTAACCTTGAAACTATTTATAAGGAAAATTAAATAGTCATCCATACCCACTTAATCCAATTACTGGGTCACAGGGGTCCAGTGGAGCCAATCCCAGCCCTTTGCAGCACCACATATACAGACAAACAATCACACCTACTGGAAATTTAGAGTTCTCAATCAACCTTATATACCTGTTTTTGGACTGTGGGAGGAAACCCACACAAGCACAGGGAGAACATGCAAACTCCACATAGAAAGACTCCTGCCGGGCGTCGAACCAGGAACCTTCTTACTGTGAGGCAACAGTACTAGCCACTTAGCCGTGCAGTCTGCTTTCCAAATTATCAGTAAAATGGTGTTCTTCTTTAGTCCTCTCTTTGTTTCACTCTTTAGATCATTATATACAGTGTAATATAAGGTAATAAGAAAAGCAAGGATAAAATTGGGTGTACTGAGAGTGAAATTCATCTTTAGTTTTCACAAATTATTGCAACTGTCACTAAAGCTGTTGTGAAAATAGGCAATGAATGACAAAGGCAGTGGTTGATCATTCGAATGGTCATTTGGTCTGGTCATATAAATGACTATGTCACATCCTGTGATGTCGGAGATGTGTAAATGCAAATAGAGTGTTTCCATGACACTTTTTGACTAAACTGAACTATTAACTCATCCAATTTTTTATTTTATTTTTTTTCAATATTTAGGTTTTACGCAATCCTAGTAGTAATGGAAACTCACTGAGTCTGTCCATACTGGACAAACTTAAGGTGTTTTTAGATTAGACTCTGCTCTTATCTTAAAATAGCGTCTGGAGGTTGACCAGAAGCAGGGGCAACAAGATTTTAAAGTGAGAGGTGCAATCTTTAAAGCGAGGTGTACGGGAATAGTTCAGTGTTTAGTGATGACTGGGATGTGGAGTTGTTCAGTACTCTGACTGCATCTGAGTAGGAGCAGTTCTTCAGTCTTGATGTTTTTGCCCAGATGAAGCGCAGCTTACTTCCTGAGGGCTGAGGAGAAAACAGTTTTTGTGCTGGGCGAGTGATGTCATGGAGGAGTCAGGTAGCTTGGTCCCTGCATCTGATAGCGTAAATGTCCCCCTAGTGGTGGTAAGCTGCCCACAGTGGTCCTCTGTGCAGGTTTCACCACCCTCTGCAGCGCCTTCTTTTATAAATAAATAAATGCATTCAAATATTTCAAATATAAGATAATTTCATGAAGATGATCCTAAGCCCATCTCTTCACAAATACTATAACATTCTTCAGTTGGTAATCCTAAACTATTAATTGTTACCAAATTATTAAAATGTTAGTTTTTTAGTTTGTCTTTTATTGTGAAATTTAATAAAACAAACGTAACCTATTTCTTGTGTAAACTCCAGACTGGTTAAAAAACAAAGATGGATGCTGCTCTGACTCTCCTTCTCGCAGTCGGACTGATGCAGGGTGAGTTACCTTCTGTTAACATTCGATTTGTAAAAATGATTATTAAAATGTGTAACCATAAACTTAGAGTAAAAATTCAGTATATTGATGTCTGTAACATTCATAAGGATGAAAGACTTAGTTAAATAATAAATATGTTGGTTACTTTGCTACAAAAAAATTAAATATTTTAATATTTTAATCTAATTTGAAAAAAAAAAAACAACTTGGGAACCATATTTGAAGTGAATTTCACAAATAAATAAAAAAAGAAATTCCCAGCGACTGTGTTGTTGTTCGACACTGCAGTGTTTTCTTAAAGATTTGTATGTTTTTTGTTTTGTTTTGTTTCAGGTCACTGGTGTAAAGGATGGAGTGTCTCTCTGCCTGAGAAAGTAGAGGTCGTGGTTGGATCCATTTTGACCATCCCCTGCTCCTTTGACATAGATAGTCAATATCAAGAAGAGTTGACTTCCACTTGTCAAGCAGTTTGGAAAAGCAGTGGTGCACACCACGAAACTACTACTGATTCAAAGCTAACTGGAACTATAAAAAAGACAGAAGACTTGACAAAGAAAAACTGCACCACAACCTTTGATAACTTGCATCGTAATCATTCTGATACATATTATTTCAGACTGCACTGTCCCAAAAACCTGAAATACACTTACAAAGATAAATCTGTGAAAATTGTTGTCAAAGGTAAGTTTTAAAGGCAAGCTTATGTGTACAACACATTTCACACACGAAGTGTTGAGAAAATGTACATAATGTATTATCTTTGCTTTTGTATTATCTCTATTTTTTATATTATGATGAGCTTGTGTCCATGTCAGATTTGTGTTCATTAAGGTGAAAGGTTAAAGTGGAAAAGTATTGAGAGAGGTTTTTGTGCCAAGTTACTGAATGGATAACTGTGTAGAGTGAAAAAAATCAAACATAGTAAGCTACTGTGTAGGGAACAGGTCAAGATGGAAAGTTACTGAAAGAAGGCTGTGTAAATGGGCATCACCCTAACCATGTAACGAGGTGTCAATACCCCATATCTATGCTCTGCATGTGTGAGATCTTCAGTAGATAGAAGGAAGCTGACAGGTTGCTGCTATTGCTCATCTACTTCTTGCAGAAGTAAAGAGATTATTGAACTGATCTGTCCCCCTCTCATGTGCCTTCTTTACTCGCCACTGCATAGTTGAGGGGCAGAGTTAGAATTTCTCCAACACAAAGACAACTTAAAATGCTTGACAAAGTCATTGAGAGGAAATTAACAGAAAAATGCACTTATCAAATGAAAAAAAAACAACATATGAGAAGAAATGAATGTGAAGAAGCGGACAGTGAACATGTAATTCTTTTTTCTTAAATATCTGAGTCTGTGCTTTAGACTGCATTTATTCGCATTTTTTTTTCACTAATGAAGATACATTTTCTCTAAAACATATTTCTTTTTTTTTCCAGATTCACCTAAAAACACCAAAGTTTCCGTCAGTCCATCTGGTCCAGTACCAGAGAAGACAAATGTGACTCTGACATGCAGCAGTGATGCCAACCCTCCAGTAAAGAACTACACCTGGTACAGAGCTGATGGAGACCAGGAGACTGTTATTGGGACTGGACATGTTTTAACTATTACAGCATTGGTTAGCAAGACCATTTTCTGCAAAGCTGAAAATGACGTCGGACTAGGACTTTCTAAAAGCTATGAATTAGATGTTCAGTGTATGTATCACCATGACTATCTTCACAGCTTTTTCATGTTTATTTTGTGAATACATGTCTTAATTCCCTTATTTTATTTTATTTTTACATTAATTGAGTTAACCATTTCCCCTACTGTCATTACAGTTCCTCCACAGATCCTGCTCTCATCATCTGGCTGCAACAAAACTGCAGATCTGCTCAACTGTTCCTGTGAAATTGCAGGAAATCCTTCTCCTTCTGTCCACTGGTATTTGGATGGACTACCTGTCAATCAATCTGACAAGTTGCTAGCAAGCACTGAGTCTATAAATGACACATATCTGAGGAGCATCATCACTGTGAATCGGGAACAGGAGAGAGAAACTTTTAATTTCATCTGCCGCGGCTTCAACTCTCTTGGATCATCCAGTCATCAGTTTTGTGTCAACAGTCTTCAGATCTCAGCAGAAAGTCAAGGTCTGTTTTGTATGTAGTTACTTATGTTACATGTTAAACAATCAACATCTAACTGTTAACCATATTTAACACAATGTTTAAAGCAAAAGTAGCCTAGAACTAAATTTAATCCACTTTTTCCTTAAGTATGACAGTGTTTTTGGTGTAGCGTAGTCTGTCTAAATCTACTTTAAAATTAAAATGTGTTTTAGTCCAAACAGCAAATCAATGTCCAAATTTTTTTTTACACAAAATTTGCTGAGGGCATATTAATTTTGTCATATTTCCTGTGCACGTTATACTGCCTGATCTTCACGAAGAAGATGCTGATGTATAAAATAACTGATGAATGCCTAAAAAAAGGCATTTTAATGGTAAAGTTACTTCCCAACAGCAGTGGCTGGAAACTTTGCTCTTTTGCTTGACAGTTTTATGTAAAATGAATATCAAACCCCTCTAGCCTGTAAATACATATTTTTCCACCAGTTAAAATATGTCCAACAGTCCTCATCTGAATATTCCATATATCCTCAGGTGGTATATAGTTACAATGGACCTCAATGCATTTTTTTGTTTGTGTGTGTCTGTCCATTAGAAAATACATTTATTTTTTATGACTATTTCACTATGTTTTTCCACTTTTTTCACCCAAGATTGGTTGCAAAAACATAATAGTACCAAACATGAAATCACTTTTTCAATATGTTTATAAAATTTTCCAAAAACAACAAAAGAAAGACAAATAATAAAATTAAATAAATTAAACTGAACTACAATACATAACTTAGGAAACACTAATTCAACAACCTTATACAGGTGAGGGTTCAGAAGTTTCATCCTATACAGGCAGTGGTGTAGTGGTCCCCAGAGATGTAGATAAACTCTTAATTCATGGCCTTTTAGAAGCAGCATATGTTTTGTAAACAGTGACATGTAAGACTGTTCTATTTGCTTTTCCGAAAAATGGGCCAGTGGTATTTGCAGATTGTCACATAATTTCTGTTTCTTCACATCAGGGAATATAGATGATGAAACTACTGGCCCACAGAGTAGTGAGGTAGAACTACACAATTATTCATTTTAAGTGAACTGTTTCTTCTTCCTTACTCCGTCCACACATGAAAATTGCACAACTATTTTCTCACTTTCATATGGGCTAATTGTTTCTTTTGTAAACTGTAATTTGGAACAGCTGGTTTGCCACAGATGGTGTAGGCTGGAGTATGGCTTTTTTATAAATACTGAACCAGAAGCAGTTTGCATTCATTTCTGGTCGAGCCCAGCTCAGACGTTACATTTTTGTTTGAATAGCTCGCTTCATCTTACATGTTCATAACATAAAAAGAACTGCTCTACTCTGCCTCTGATTGGCTCATCAGTCCTCATGCTTAAACCTAATCAATCTAACACATGAAGGCAATGAGTACGAGACAATTACATACAGAGTAGGGTTGGTGATGCCTTCATCAGTCTATGAAAGAAAAATTGGACAATTTGCCTTGAAGACACTGAATGATATCAGAGTGGATTGAGAAGTGGGTATACCCAATACTGACTCAAAAAGAAGTAGAATAACATGCACTACACCACTATACACAGGCAAAAGTAGAAGTAGAAATAAATTAGAGAAATGAAAAAAGTAAATGAATGTTTCTTATTATTTTAATTTATTGTACTGATAGGGAGATACATGATCCTGATTTTCAGTTGCACAGCTTTCACTCAGTTACAGACACTCAATGTTTTTGTGCTTTTCCAAGCGTCATCTGTTATCTTAAGTTCTCTTTCCAAAAAGCCCTTAAAATGAGAGGTGTTTGTGGTGTTATAACCTCTAAAATATTGCAAAATAAGCTTTTTGTAATCTCTGGTTTCTGTCACGAAAGCTGTCTAAGTACGGATTATTTTGACACTTCTTGACTGTAGTATCTTTCATGACAAGAATTTTCTGTCTCTTGCTCATGTATATGTCATTCTTGGTTTGCGCCTCATTTTTAACCCCTTGATATCTGATTTTGCATATTTGATACATACCCATCTGAAACCTCTGTCGCATCCCCAGAGTCAAAATAATAATAACAAAAGAATTTGTACGATTAAAAAAAAAAAAAAAAATACATACAGTACATAGAAATATCATAGAAATTACCTATTGTATTCATAGAGGTACAAAAAAAAATTAGAAATCTTTTAAAAACAGGATTGGGAAATCACATAATTATAATATACACTTTAAGGAGGAATGCAGTGAATGAGGGCAGATATTTATAAAAGTAAACTTTCTATTATTCTATATTCTATTATTATTCTTTCTATTATTATTCTGCATATTATAATTGTTACATATTATTTTGTTTTTCAGATCGAGTGCTGTTCCTTATTTTCATCAGCACATCTGCAGTTTTATTTGTAGTGTGTCTTCTGCTGTTGGTTTCAAGGTAGGTGAACAAATTGGGACACAAAAAATTAAATTCACTATAGAGTTAATATAAGGGAAAATGTTGGTCTCACCTCCCTTGTATGTTTTTTTTTCTTATTATTTTTGAGAGGATAAATAGTATGTTTCTCATTATGTGTTGGTCGGGATTGAATGCTTCAGACGATACATATGTGCATATGTGTGTGTGTGTGTGTCTGTGTGTGTGTGTGTACACATATGCATACATATGTTTATATAATGGATCCAAAAACAAACCACAAGCCAATGCAAAAATTCTTCAGTTTTTAACTTAACCTTCATTGTAATTCCAATTAAGAAGATGAATTTCCTTAAAAGCCTTACAATTAACTCAGCTGTGACAGTCTGGTGGGTTTTTTTTAAATCACAAATTCTTCTTTGATTTATCATAACAAGACAACAAGACTGTACAATATATTGTCTCCAAAAGCAACACATAAATAACATTTTAAACTCTAATAATCTTGAAGGATTTATATATTTTAGTTTTTAATTATTTTCAAAAACTTGCTTTTTCTGTTTCCTCAAGTCATAGACTAATACATAGGTTTCTTTTATATGTCACATGTTCGCTTGTATTTTTCAGGGCTCTGAATAAACACCATAAGATCAATAGTCATCTCACAGGTAAAACCAACACCGCTGCTTCTGGTCAACGTTTTAAAGGAGACGAAAATGAGGTAATTCAAATTGAGTTTTATTTCTTATATTTTACATTTAATATATGGGAATCTCACTAAATTTACCTGCACAAAAAATGAACATCCTAATATTTGTGCTTTAATTGTAGACGTCAATAGAGGGCTTTTATATAAACTGCAGTGAAACGATGCAAGGAGCTGCTGCCCGCCCTGTACCTGGATCTGGGCTGAATAGAGCTAACTTCCCAGAGTTTGGTGAAGAGGATGATTTGATTTATGGCAATGTGAACTAAAAGAGGAGGAGAAAGAAAAAGAGGAATGGATCCATCTGGTGGCTCCTGTCTGGCAAGATGAAGTGTGCACCAGAGGATAGATGATTTCTGAGCGATGCACTGGAGATGGGAAGTCTGTGTGAAGAAGTGGATCCTACAAACGTGAAGAAGGACTGTAAATACAGTAAAGTTGCATTTAAAAAGAATACTGCTTAGCTGGCATATTTAACCACCTTGTATCAAACTGGCTGCTAAAAAAAATGATTGCCTTGTTGTTATCTAATGTTTCATCTGTTGGGTTTTTTCCTGCTAGGGAAGAAACCTAGAAAGAATGAGAACCAGACACACTGCTTAAGTTCAGCTTTGCAAAGGGGAGAGAGCTCCAAAGAGTATCATCAGGTTACTGAACAAAGCTCTGCTCAACTCCGAGGAGTATCTAGGTGGAGCCTGTTTTTATTGAGTACAATTCGGCGGTTACAAGATCATATAGAAAGTGCAAAAGTTCATCGCAAAGGGCAAAACAAGGTCAGCGAGTTTGATTGTGTGATCGTGTGTGTGTGTGTGTATAGATGTGTGGGTGTATGTGTCTGTGCAGGCGTGCAAGTAGACTGGAACCTTTGGTTATCAGAAAACCGCAGAGGGTTCCGGACAGCTGTGGTGCGATGAGCTTTGTCTTAACAAAGTGCACAGTGTGTTTTGCAAAGACATCAAAATAGAAGTATATGCTGAATGATAAAACATGTACATATCCTTGTCATCATCAAACTAAGAATTGGATATTAAAACAAAATTAAATCCTTGTTTGCTTTTGTTTGTTTGTTTGTTTTGCTTTTTCTTTAGGAGTTTGTGACAAGAATCAAATATTAAAGTCTTGTTACTTCTACAGCTGATTCTTAGGACTCAGTGAGTGGGTGACACATCAATAGTGTGCTCAGATTTACGGAGATCAA